>JBAKBP010010871.1:2500-75382 GCA_037953745.1 Lithodes maja | reverse complement strand
AGGCTGGAGACAGTGCAAGGCTCGAGTTGGTTCCCTACCGTGTGAATCCTGCTCGACAGCCTGTTGTGAAGGCGGAGCTGGACGGCGTGCGGAGAGGGGGTCTGAGGGATGAGGGATATCGTGAGTGGTCGTTGCCAGTGGCTTTGCAACCTGAGTTTGGTGGCAGAGTCCGTGTGTATGTTGATTGCAAGAGTGTGGAATGTTACGAACTGGCACTCGGGTACACAAGGGCTCTCAATCAGGACTCGAATACGGCTCGCTGCCACAACGGAAACACACGATCCCAACCCCTGAGTACTGCCAGCTGAACAAAAGACACCAATACCCTCCAGAGTTCAATCTGCTATAACGGGGTATACAAGAACTCGGTACTAGTGTTCAACAACAGACTAATAAAGAGACAGGAATTATCTAGTCTGGTCAACAATCAAACAAAGAAGTAAGAAACAACACCAAAGAATAGTGTTGGCCGAAGCCGAAGTAATCCACCCTTGACTAAGAACTTAGAAGTCCTCCACCCTCTACTTCGGATCGGCACTATTACGTTACGTTAATTAATAGTCCTTAAGCATCGAGCAAGGAATCTTCTGAAAAAAGTTAGATGCTTCTCGGATGCTCGTAAGAAGTACGTATCGGATTTTGAACAGTAATTCAATAAGAAAAAACACTGGCAATTAAATACTATTAAAGGTTTAAATTGGCATAAGAATAATTAAAAGATATGCAATAGTAAATGGCAAACATTAAAAAGAAGTACTCCGCAAATGCAACGGCAATAACCTACTCGGATTGTGCTCGTGGGCCACTAATCACTAAAGTAGCCAAGCTTGCAACACATGAAATCAATAGTGCATAAACAATATCATACATAAGGAAAGCTTCAATACTATTCTGTATCTACTAATCGAGTAAAGTCTAGCTGGGGTACTGTGGGCAAAAGGTAGCAGTGACTGAGCAAAAACGGCTCGTAGCCTAGCGAAGTCCTCACAACTGTTTAAAGTATTACGTTAAAACTAACAAGTGCACTTTGAGAAATCCAGATCCCTTGTATCTGGTTTTCTCCCGGCTCCTTGACAAAGTAAAAACAAACTGTTAATAAAATACAGGGTGGTTAGGCTCTTGCCCTCACGCACTGTAAATTATTAACTCAACACAGTCAGCCGCGAAGACAACCTAGGCTTCACTGAACCGAAACGAGTATGCAGGTTTATCGCTTAACCACTGCATCAAACAACAACTCGTAACACAGAAAAGCCTTACCCCAGTCTAGCATTACCTAGACTAGCAGAAAACAGGAATAATAGTAATAACACACAGGGAAATGCATATACAAGTGCAACAAACATAAATCAATCCTATTCTAAGTTAACCCTTCCAAAATAGGCTATCTAATAGGCAAGTATCTCGTGAGAACTCAAGCGATAATACGTTGGATGACTAGCTCTGCACCAACGGGACCATGGAAGTTAAACAGGCAGGGAAAAGAGGAGATAAGAATGTAAGGTAATAGAGAAAGTTCACATCGGTCAGAAGAATATATATAGTTAGCAAGGGAAATGAGAAGTCGCTCTGCCTAATGAGTTCTGATGAAAAAATGGCTAGACTTCCCTTTTTATACCCGGCCCTCTAGTGAGCCCAACGTGAACTACTAAGGACCGCCCACTGACAACCATTACGTAATTTATCTCTCTCCTCTGGGATAGACAAAGGCTCCCCTAGCACTGAGGGGGGGGGGGGAGGGGGAGTGCTAGTGGGTTGGCCCACCTCCCGCCTGGCGCACCCACTGACCCCCAACGATGGCTGTTTCTCTTCCCATCATTACAAATAAGTTTTACACACAATACTTATAACTAATGATATAAAATAGAACTCGTTGACTCAGATGAAAACAAAATACATATTCATAATACTTATAGTACAACGGCTCACATGAACTAAGTTAGGAAACTCTACATAGACTACAGCCAAAGTTCCTGCCCTGACGATCCTAGCGAGAGTGGGGCATGACTAGGCGTTCTGTACAGCATGCTCACACGTGGACATGCGTCACACCTCCCCCAAGATTTTACTCGCTCAACCCTGAGCTAAAATCTGACAAACACAGAACCCCATCAAGCCCCTCACACCCAGCGACCGCATGGCACTAAAACAAAGCTGAGTTTATCACCAAAACACATCTTATTATTAAACAAAAATTCACATTTTATAACTCCTCCCAACAATAGCAAAAAGACACAATATCATGCTCCCAGAGCGAGCTTACAGCAGCTCAGCCGTTTGATAGTTCGTGGACTACTCAAACTCTATAGGCTATGACAAACTTATACGATTACCTATATCAAAAGAAAGAGTTTTTATATGATTTTTATATTTTAATATGTTTTTCCCGGCTGCACTATAAGGGCAGCCTATTTTCCTCCACTCAAACCCACACACCTGTGATAGCCTATGACTGATCATCCACCCTTGATAAACAATCCGCGATCACATTGTCACATCCAGCAATATGACGGATGTCCAGGTTATACTCCTGCAACATCAAAGACCACCTGGTCAGTCTCATATTGCGATTGTGAAATTGATTCAGGAATCTCAAAGGGTGATGATCAGTGTAGATAACCACGACTGGGCCATAGGCTGGAACATACACCTCGAAGTGCTTGAGCGACATCACAATCGCCAGTAATTCCTTTTCTATTGTAGAATAGTTCTTTTGTGCAGCATTGAACTTCTTAGAAAAGAAACTTACTGGGTGTTCCACACCTTCATTGTCTGTCTGTAGCAAGACGGCACCAGCCCCTACACCACTAGCATCTGTTGCCAGCTGAAAAGGCCTGTTAAAGTCTGGGGCCCTGAGTATCGGGTGAGTACATAGCAAATGTTTCACCAAAGTGAAAGCCTTTTCACACTCAGGTGCCCACAAAAACTTTTTGTCTTTAGATAACAAATCTGTGAGAGGTGCCAACACCGTTGAGTAACCTTTTATGAAGCGTCTGTAGTAGCCTATCATACCCAAGAATCTCATAATCTGCTTCTTGGTTGTTGGGTGCGAAAATTTATTGATAGCCTGTACCTTGTTCTGAGGAGGGCACACCTGTCCCCTTCCCACTACAAACCCAAGGTACTGCACAGTGGCTTTTACGAAGTCACACTTTGCCAAATTTACTACCAGACCTGCTTCACTAAGTTTCCGGAACAAGGTCTCAAGGTGCTCACAATGGCTCTCAAAGTCGTCATCATAAATTATTACATCGTCCAAATATACGGTGCAATTTGAAATGTCCTTTACAATTTCATTCATCAGGTTCTGAAACGTTGCTGGTGCATTCTTAAGTCCGTAAGGCATAACATTGCACCGGTAGGTACTCCCGTCCACAACAAAACCACATACCTCTTTAGCATGCTCGGACAAAGGTACTTGCCAGTAACCTTTTACTAAATCTACTTTAGACAAAAAACGAGCATTACCAATTTTGTCAACACTATCATCAACCCGAGGAAGAGGATATGGGTTAGTTGGAGTCAAACCGTTTAACCTACGGAAATCAATACAAAAGCGTACCTTGCCATCTGGCTTAGGCTGCAGTGTTACGGGGGAAGTCCACTTAACTGTGCCTTTCTCTATCAACCCTCTACCGAGCATATAATCCAACTCATCCCTCAGAGCTGGTAGTTTTATGGGGGGCACACGGTACGGGATTGACTTAAAGGGTAGATGGTCCCCCACGTCAACATCATGCATAGCCTGAGTAGTGAGGCCTGGGTGTTCAGCAAATACAGTGGGGTATGAACCGAACAACTGACGGATAGCATCAAACTGCGGCTCAGGCAAATGAGCTATAGCCTCGTCAGCCCTAAGGCTCGAGTTCCCCGCCCACTGATCCGCTGAAACATGTTGATCCCAGCTATCCTCCTCTGAAGCTTGACTGTCCCCCTCTCCTTCTCCACCACGGCCGCAACAAGCCAACACAGGGACAGTGAGAGGCTCAGAGGGGCGCCTCACATACTCTTTAATAAGGTTCACGTGACATAACTGGTTCTTTTTCCTCCTGTCTGGAGTGGCAACAAGGTAATCTAAGTCTGAAATTTTTTCTACAATTTTATAAGGTTCAGTGTACTTCGCAGAGAGGGGGTTACCAACCAAAGGCAACAAAATTAATACCTCTTGTCCTACAGTGAACTTCCGGAGCCTCACTTTGCGATCATACCTGTCCTTCATCAAAGCTTGTGATTCTGTCAAATTTCTACCTGCCATCTCCAGACTCTTAAGCATGCGCTCACGGCTTTCAAGCACATACTTTAATAATGGACAAGGCTGCACAGTCCCCTCCCAAATTTCTTTCAGCATGTTAAGGGGGCCCCTGACACGGTGTCCAAAAATCAGCTCGTTTGGACTAAATCCCAGGCTCTCACCAGGTACCTCCCGAGCAGCAAACAGCACATAAGGCAATCCAAGATCCCAATCCATACCGTTGTCAGCACAATAACACCTGAACATGCTTTTAAGTGTAGCATGCCACCGCTCAAGCACCCCTTGACTCTCAGGGTGATACGCTGACGATACTACTGCTCATATCCCATGCTGTTGCATTGTTTTGTTACGAACTGGCACTCGGGTACACAAGGGCTCTCAATCATGACTCGAATACGGCTCGCTGCCACAACGGAAACACACGATCCCAACCCCTGAGTACTGCCAGCCGAACAAAAAAAAAAAATACCCTCCAGAGTTCAATCTGCTATAACGGGGTATATAAGAACTCGGTACTAGTGTTCAACAACAGACTAATAAAGAGACAGGAATTATCTAGTCTGGTCAACAATCAAACAATGAAGTAAGAAACAACAACACCAAAGAATAGTGTTGGCCGAAGACGAAGTAATCCACCCTTGACTAAGAACTTAAGAAGTCCTCCACCCTCTACTTCGGAACGGCACTATTACGTTACGTTAATTAATAGTCCTTAAGCATTGAGCAAGGAATCTTCTGAAAAAAGTTAGATGCTTCTCGGATGCTCGTAAGAAGTATGTATCGGATTTTGAACAGTAATTCAATAAGCAAAAACACTGTCAATTAAATACTATTAAAGGTTTAAATTGGCATAAGAATAATTAAAAGAATATGCAATAGTAAATGGCAAACATTAAAAAGAAGTACTCCGCAAATGCAACGGCAATAGCCTACTCGGATTGTGCTCGTGGGCCACTAATCACTAAAGTAGCCAAGCTTGCAACACATGAAATCAATAGTGCATAAACAATATTATACATAAGGAAAGCTTCAATACTATTCTGTATCTACTAATCGAGTAAAGTCTAGCTGGGGTACTGTAGGCAAAAAGGTAGCAGTGACTGAGCAAAAACGGCTCGTAGCCTAGCGAAGTCCTCACAACTGTTTAAAGTATTACGTTAAAACTAACAAGTGCACTTTGAGAAATCCAGATCCCTTGTATCTGGTTTTCTCCCGGCTCCTTGACAAAGTAAAAACAAACAGTTAATAAAATACAGGGTGGTTAGGCTCTTGCCCTCAGCACTGTAAATTATTAACTGAACACAGTCAGCCGCGAAGACAACCTAGGCTTCACTGAACCGAAACGAGTATGCAGGTTTATCGCTTAATCCGGGAGCTGCAGGGAGACTCTTAAGAGTTCCCCCGGCGGACTGCGGGAAGACTCTTGAGAGTAAGTAAAATAAAAAATCAACTTTTGACATCGAATTTTTTTTTTTTTTTTTTTTTTTTTTTTTTTTGGCCCCTGGGCCATGCAAAATCTCAGTCCTCTACCTCCCCTCCTTCCCCACTTTCCTCCTCTCCTTCAGTTATCACCTATTTTCCCTATTATTCCCTTATTCTGAGGTATATTTTCGTGCTAACATTAGCGAGTTGCAAGCAGGGTGTTGTCATCACTGATGGCAAGCGAGTGCAAGAGAGAGAGAGAGAGTATCGATCGACTGTGTCTCAGTGGCCTTGGGGGAAATTGGCGGGAAAGCAGTTTGCCTCACCCATACATTATACAACTCGCGGGCTATATCTCCGATTTTGACCATCCAAACGCTGTTTTCACTCGTTTTATTGTTGTTTCAGGTTAATACCTTTATAATCAACCCATAATAGGCACATATGGATAATTATTAATGCTATTAATGGTACAATGAATATTTTAGTGACGGAAACACCTCAAATACGTCAGCACAGGGGGACGTTTTCAATTACCCCCATTCGCACTTGTTAGGTTAACCACTGCATCAAACAACAACTCGTAACACAGAAAAGCCTTACCCCAGTCTAGCATTACCTAGACTAGCAGAAAACAGGAATAATAATAATAACACACAGGGAAATGCATATACAAGTGCAACAAACATAAATCAATCCTATTTTAAGTTAACCCTTCCAAAATAGGCTATCTAATAGGCAAGTATCTCGTGAGAACTAAGCGATAATACGTTGGCTGACTAGCTCTGCACCAACGGGACCATGGAAGTTAAACAGGCAGGGAAAAGAGGAGATAAGAATGTAAGGTAGTAGAGAAAGTTCACATCAGTCAGAAGAATATATATAGTTAGCAAGGGAAATGAGAAGTCGCTCTGCCTCATGAGTTCTGATGAAAAAATGGCTAGACTTCCCTTTTTATACCCGGCCCTCTAGTGAGCCCAACGTGAACTACTAAGGACCGCCCAGTGACAACCATTACGTAATTTCTCTCTCTCCTCTGGGATAGACAAAGGCTCCCCTAGCACTGAGGGGGGGGGGGGGGGGGGGAGTGCTAGTGAGTTAGGCCCACCTCCCGCCTGGCGCACCCACTAACCCCCAACTGTGGCGGTTTCTCTTCCCATAATTACAAATAAGTTTTACACAATACTTATAACTAATGATTTAAAATAGAACTCGTTGACTCAGATGAAAACAAAATACATATTCATAATACTTATAGTACAACGGCTCACATGAACTAAGTTAGGAAACTCTACATAGACTACAGCCAAAGTTCCTGCCCTGACGATCCTAGCGAGAGTGGGGCATGACTAGGCGTTCTGTACAGCATGCTCACACGTGGACATGCGTCACACCTCCCCCAAGATTTTACTCGCTCAACCCTGAGCTAAAATCTGACAAACACAGAACCCCATCAAGCCCCTCACACCCAGCGACCGCATGGCACTAAAACAAAGCTGAGTTTATCACCAAAACACATCTTATTATTAAAAAAAAAATCACATTTTATAACTCCTCCCAACAATAGCAAAAAGACACAATATCATGCTCCCAGAGCGAGCTTACAGCAGCTCAGCCGTTTGATAGTTCGTGGACTACTCAAACTCTATAGGCTATGACAAACTTATACGATTACCTATATCAAAAGAAAGAGTTTTTATATGATTTTTATATTTTAATATGTTTTTCCCGGCTGCACTATAAGGGCAGCCTATTTTCCTCCACTCAAACCCACACACCTGTGATAGCCTACGACTGATCATCCACCCTTGATAAACAATCCGCGATCACATTGTCACATCCAGCAATATGACGGATGTCCAGGTTATACTCCTGCAACATCAAAGACCACCTGGTCAGTCTCATATTGCGATTGTGAAATTGATTCAGGAATCTCAAAGGGTGATGATCAGTGTAGATAACCACGACTGGGCCATAGGCTGGAACATACACCTCAAAGTGCCTGAGCGACAGCACAATCGCCAGTAATTCCTTTTCTATTGTAGAATAGTTCTTTTGTGCAGCATTGAACTTCTTAGAAAAGAAACTTACTGGGTGTTCCACACCTTCATTGTCTGTCTGTAGCAAGACGGCACCAGCCCCTACACCACTAGCATCTGTTGCCAGCTGAAAAGGCCTGTTAAAGTCTGGGGCCCTGAGTATCGGGTGAGTACATAGCAAATGTTTCACCAAAGTGAAAGCCTTTTCACACTCAGGTGCCCACAAAAACTTTATGTCTTTAGATAACAAATCTGTGAGAGGTGCCAACACCGTTGAGTAACCTTTTATGAAGCGTCTGTAGTAGCCTATCATACCCAAGAATCTCATAATCTGCTTCTTGGTTGTTGGGTGCGGAAATTTATTGATAGCCTGTACCTTGTTCTGAGGAGGGCACACCTGTCCCCTTTCCACTACAAACCCAAGGTACTGCACAGTGGCTTTTACGAAGTCACACTTTGCCAAATTTACTACCAGACCTGCTTCACTAAGTTTCCGGAACAAGGTCTCAAGGTGCTCACAATGGCTCTCAAAGTCGTCATCATAAATGATTACATCGTCCAAATATACGGTGCAATTTGGAATGTCCTTTACAATTTCATTCATCAGGTTCTGAAACATTGCTGGTGCATTCTTAAGTCCGTAAGGCATAACATTGCACCGGTAGGTACTCCCGTCCACAACAAAACCACATACCTCTTTAGCACGCTCGTACAAAGGTACTTGCCAGTAACCTTTTACTAAATCTACTTTAGACAAAAACGAGCATTACCAATTTTGTCAACAATAATTTTACTAAAGGGTGGCCCAATCACAGGAATAGGGTGTAACGGAGCCTTAGGAATAACTTGGTTCGGTTTCCCGATACGTTGACAAATATCACATGAGTTTATCCATGACTGCACATGAGACTTCATCCCCGGCCACCAAAACAATTTCCCCAAAGCCGCCACCGTTTTTCTCACCCCTAGATGTCCTGCCAGTGGTATGTCATGCGCCAACCTCAGTAGGCTATCCCTGCACCCCGTGGCACCACCAACTGGTCCACTACTCCGGACCCCTTTTGCCAACTACGTTTAGGGTCTTGAAAACGCCTATAGAGGATGCCTTCTAAATAAAAAAAATCTCCTGGCTGTGCATCGCTGTCCTCGTCGAGCTCTACAGCTCCATTAGCACACGTTTGGAGCTCAGGGTCCTCTAGTTGCAACCGACGTATAGCTGAGGGTGCCAAGCGATCTAACTGCTCCCGGAGCAATGCATGACCTTCCCCGATACTGGGCTGCTCCCTCTGTCTCTCTCGATGTACATAACGTTGCTGTCGTGGAGACTCGTCATGCCCAGCCTCGTCACTCTCCATGACAGGCCCAGGGGCTACTCCAGAATTAAGTAATGGTGCTAATACTGAATCACCCAGGAGAGCCGCCGAGTCAAAACTCTTAAAACCAACTCCAGCTTTAGCCTCCTCCTGTTGATCGTTCCTCCGCTGGTTTGAAGACGGAGGACTAGGCTGTGACACTTTAGCTGCCCGAGCTCGGGTGACAACACATGCCATGGGTTGTGTCTGGCACCGCTCGACCCACTCTTGCTCTTCCCTACTCACGTCGGCCGGCCTCTCGGCAACGACTAAGGGTAGAACCTCAGAAGCGGGCATTGCAAAGTCGTTGCCGAGAAGAAGGTCGACGCCCTCCACTGGCAGTTTCTCCACAATCCCGACATCCAATTCACGTGCCACACCATCCACCTCCAACTCCAACCGCACCAGCGGGTATGACCGAGTTGCATTAATACCCTGCACCACTACCACCCGAGCCGCGTTTATAGGGTAGCCAGTCAAGTTTTTCATCAGAGTCTGGGAAGCACCTGTATCACGCAAGACCTCTACTCCATGCTTGCGCCCCGCCCACATCACGCAACCCCGCCCTCTATGGTCGCAAAAAACATCCTGAGCAGGGTTCGAGCCTCCCAGGTGCTTCTGCATTGGCTGTGCCTCTCAGCCTCTGACGAACTGCCCTGGGCAAACTCAGATGACTTCGGAGACACACCAATGTTGCAGGCCAAAGACACAGCTGCTGTAGGTGGTTTGCTAGGACAGACTCTTGCAAAGTGCCCCTTTTTATGACAATGATAACACTCCAACTCCCCTTTGGGCTTCCCTTGGTACTGGGAAGGGCCCGGCCCCTTCTTAAATGGGACGGTGCTAGTCTTGTGGTCAGTCTTGGTATCATGGCTCTTGTACTTGTTTGCATAAGGTATATCACTAACTCGGGGGGGTGGGGCGTCACGTCCCTTGTTACCTGCCTCACTACGCTGGGCAGACCCGCACCCACGAATTAGTGATAGCCGGAGGTCAGCCATCTCAGCTGCCTCCTGTAGAGTTTTTGGGTTCTTTTCTTTAATAGTTAAAGTCATTTCTGCACCAGTACACTTATAAAACTGCTCGAGCAGAAACAGCTCAGTCAACTGTTCTGCCGTCTCAGCTTTCTCAGAACGTGTCCAGTTTTTAAGTGCATCTTTTAAGTCCCGGGCATGTTCAAGAAAGGTCGCCTCCCTAGTCTTTGTAACACCCCGAAACTTCAATCGATATGTTTCCGGTTGCAACTCGTATGCCCGTAGGACAGCTCTCTTCAATTCTGGGTAGTTAATGCAAGACTCTAAAGGCAGTGCATCATATGCCTTCAGACCCTTACCCGTAAGTCTTGAGGAGACTAGAGCTGCCCACTTCTCTTCAGGCCAATTATGCTCCCTACACTTCTTCTCAAAACTATTAAAAAATTCTGTGACTTCAGTTTCACTAAATACCGGCACCAATTTGACTAATTGGGCCAAGGACTGTTCTCTTACTTGGCCCTCATGGCCCATCCGAGTCCCTGTCGACTCTGCATGAGTCTTATCTAAATCTAATTTAGCACAATATTTCTCCGAGTCGTACCTAAGCTCAGCCTCATGCCTCCTAACCTCAATCTCATGCCTCCTCGTCTCATCCTCCTGCCTCCTAGTCTCATTCTCCTACTTCCTAGCCTCAATCTTAGCAAGCTCAAGTCTAAATACCATATCTGGAGACAGGCAGGAAGAGGGAGCTGCCACTACTGAAGGAGGGGGGGCAAAAACTGGGGAACCACCATGTGCACCACCCGAGGGCACTCCAATCTGCCAATTTTCATCCCTCTGTGGGAGAGTGCTAACCTCCGGTAACTGAGTGGACGGCACTGTGGGAGTCAAGTGAGAGGGGATCTGGGGAGGAACCCCCCCAAACGCCCTCTCCTCCGAAACCCCATGTCGCCCACGCAACACCCAGGAAATCAGCTCCCCCTTGGACATCCCTACTACATTGGAAATGCCCAAAACCTTGGCTATCAGGTGCAAGCCACAAACATCCACCCCCGTCAGCCTCTCCTCCGTCACGTGGTACCGCTTACTCACAAAAACTCTAGCATCCTCCTCACTGGTTACTAACGGCACACCTTCAAATGACATCTCTCGCTCATCGTCAGTGCTAATGCACGACATACTGAAGTCCTCAAAAAAATTCTCGAGACAAAAGTGTTAAACTTCCTATGCAAGCACTAATTACTAAATTAACTGGAGTCTCTTAAATGCTTTACTAATTGCCATACAAAAAAAAATATTCTTCAATATGCACGCTAAAATACAAACAAACAAATGTTGTACAACTCTGCAAAAATTTATACTGTTCACAAAATCCTAAGCAAGGTCGCCATTTGTTACGAACTGGCACTCGGGTACACAAGGGCTCTCAATCAGGACTCGAATACGGCTCGCTGCCACAACGGAAACACACGATCCCAACCCCTGAGTATTGCCAGCCGAACAAAAAACACCAATACCCTCCAGAGTTCAATCTGCTATAACGGGGTATACAAGAACTCGGTACTAGTGTTCAACAACAGACTAATAAAGAGACAGGAATGATCTAGTCTGGTCAACAATCAAACAAAGAAGTAAGAAACAACAACACCAAAGAATAGTGTTGGCCGAAGCCGAAGTAATCCACCCTTGACTAAGAACTTAAGAAGTCCTCCACCCTCTACTTCGGATCGGCACTATTACGTTACGTTAATTAATAGTCCTTAAGCATCGAACAAGGAATCTTCTGAAAAAAGTTAGATGCTTCTCGGATGCTCGTAAGAAGTACGTATCGGATTTTGAACAGTAATTCAATAAGAAAAAACACTGGCAATTAAATACTATTAAAGGTTTAAATTGGCATAAGAATAATTAAAAGAATATGCAATAGTAAATGGCAAACATTAAAAAGAAGTACTCCGCAAATGCAACGGCAATAGCCTACTCGGATTGTGCTCGTGGGCCACTAATCACTAAAGTAGCCAAGCTTGCAACACATGAAATCAATAGTGCATAAACAATATCATACATAAGGAAAGCTTCAATACTATTCTGTATCTACTAATCGAGTAAAGTCTAGCTGGGGTACTGTGGGCAAAAGGTAGCAGTGACTGAGCAAAAACGGCTCGTAGCCTAGCGAAGTCCTCACAACTG
This sequence comes from Lithodes maja, assembly GCA_037953745.1. NCBI lineage: Eukaryota > Metazoa > Arthropoda > Malacostraca > Decapoda > Lithodidae > Lithodes > Lithodes maja. The sequence continues at coordinate 63,153 of JBAKBP010010871.1, read as the reverse complement.
TTTAAAGTATTACGTTAAAACTAACAAGTGTACTTTGAGAAATCCAGATCCCTTGTATCTGGTTTTCTCCAGGCTCCTTGACAAAGTAAAAACAAACTGTTAATAAAATACAGGGTGGTTAGGCTCTTGCCCTCACAAATTATTAACTCAACACAGTCAGCCGCGAAGACAACCTAGGCTTCACTGAACCGAAACGAGTATGCAGGTTTATCGCTTAACCACTGCATCAAACAACAACTCGTAACACAGAAAAGCCTTACCCCAGTCTAGCATTACCTAGACTAGCAGAAAACAGGAATAATAGTAATAACACACAGGGAAATGCATATACAAGTGCAACAAACATAAATCAATCCTATTCTAAGTTAACCCTTCCAAAATAGGCTATCTAATAGGCAAGTATCTCGTGAGAACTCAAGCGATAATACGTTGGCTGACTAGCTCTGCACCAACGGGACCATGGAAGTTAAACAGGCAGGGAAAAGAGGAGATAAGAATGTAAGGTAGTAGAGAAAGTTCACATCAGTCAGAAGAATATATATAGTTAGAAAGGGAAATGAGAAGTCGCTCTGCCTAATGAGTTCTGATGAAAAAATGGCTAGACTTCCCTTTTTATACCCGGCCCTCTAGTGAGCCCAACGTGAACTACTAAGGACCGCCCACTGACAACCATTACGTAATTTCTCTCTCTCCTCTGGGATAGACAAAGGCTCCCCTAGCACTGAGGGGGAGTGCTAGTGAGTTAGGCCCACCTCCCGCCTGGCGCACCCACTGACCCCCAACGGTGGCTGTTTCTCTTCCCATCATTACAAATAAGTTTTACACACAATACTTATAACTAATGATATAAAATAGAACTCGTTGACTCAGATAAAAACAAAATACATATTCATAATACTTATAGTACAACGGCTCACATGAACTAAGTTAGGAAACTCTACATAGACTACAGCCAAAGTTCCTGCCCTGACGATCCTAGCGAGAGTGGGGCATGACTAGGCGTTCTGTACAGCATGCTCACACGTGGACATGCGTCACAGGAAGCATTATCCCTGACAGACGCCTATCCATTACCCAGAGTTGACGACACCATAGACCGCTTCGGGGCTGCCTCGCTCATCACGAAGGTAGAACTAGTGAAGGGTTATTGGCAGGCCCCGTTGCCGGAAAGAGCGAAGAGAAGTGCCAGTCTTGCGATGAACTGGGCAGTTTATCAGTGTCAGGTGGTGTTGTGCTGCCGGAACACAAGTTGGATGTGTGGCATGCTAAGGGCACTGATAATGTTTTGGCTTTGTTTGCAGGAGAACCCTCGCTGTTCAGTCAGTGTCTGTCGTGGGTGGAGGATCCGGGGTAGGCTACCACAGTATGTTGGTATAGCCTCCTGTCTTGGCTCGCGGTGTATTTTTGCGCTGGTGCTTGTTGGCTCGCGTGTGTAGCATCAGCGTAGGGTCGCAGGGCAGGAGTTGTTGGCTTTGATTAGAAGAAAATTAGGCTACATCTATAGTAGCCGCCAAAAACAACATTAAAATAAAATATGAAAAATTAAATAAAAACTCTTTCTTTTTAATAATTCATTTTAAGATAATATTGTAGCTGAGTACTGAGTGCAGATGATTTTCCCTCAGTAGGCTGTGCTTCTTAAAGCTCGCTCTGGAAGCACGATGTTATGAATTAATGTATTATATTTGGGAAGGGTGATAAGATTATTTTATATATAAAATGTTGTATTTTTTTTTTGAGGAGACTGAGCTTGCATTCCATGAGTGGCGGCATGGTTAGGAGTGGCAGATTTTAGCGACATTCTGCCTGTTCAGATGTGGGCTCATGGTTGAGTGTCCCATATCTTGGGGGGGGTGTGACGCCTCCCGGCGTTAGCAGAATGGTTGCGTGGGGCATTGCAGCTCGCTAGCGCTCGCCAGGATGGGGGGATAGGCTACAGTTGTCCTAGAATGATCTGCTTTGTTTCATTAGTGTCGTGTTGCCACAGACAGTCTAGAAGTGGTCTTTGTTTTGGTCTGTGACCGCGCCTTATATTTTATATTCGCTATAATATAAATGTTGCTTGTGTGGGAGGCGAGCGAGAGAGTGTGAGGGAGTACACCCGGCAGCGAGGTGAGCTATGACGCGGCTCGCTTGGGCGCTGACGGCGTTGGCGGCCGGGTGGTCAACTAGTCCCTTCCCGTCGCTGCCTCGTGTTCTTTACCAGCTCAGAGCTTGCCTGACACGCGTATCGCCTACATCCTTTGCAATTCTGCCCCCCATACTCGCTACTTTGCATACTATTTCTCTCTCTCGACTTCTCCTTTCTCATTCTCTAATCTTTATTAAACTCAACATCCCTTCTGGTTTCAGCATAGACGTTCACCGTCGACCAGTCGTATTGTACGCGAAGCTCTCAGATATTTCCATGTATTAGGTTAAGGAGGTATTATGCTTTATTGAGGTTTAGAGAGACGGACTTTTCCGTATGTGTCCTCTCTCGGGAAGGTTGTAGACCGGTATGTGTCTCCCTTGCAAGGTGTTGAGTGATTCTTCTTGGTTATCTAAAGCTAGACTAGGGGTAAGGTTACTGTGTCGTTGTCTCCAATGTGTGCAGTGTTAGCTAAGCTCTGCACGTGATAGGCCATACAGTGTAATGGCATAGGTATAATTAAATAAAGGCAGCAACTCGCAACATAACCACATACAGGTGTGCTTCTCACTCTTAGTCAGGCAAGCCTGCTCGGACAGAGTCTCTAAGCCACACCCTGACTCACAATGCTCACAAAAACGGTAAACTGTGGCACAATAACAAGCATACAGAGATAATAAAAAACCCTAGCTGTTAATCTGCCAGGTGGCAGAGGTCTAGCCGGAAGGATATAGGCTTCGGATACCCGGGCTGAGCCACCTGCTCTAGCCTAGGGACGTTCCCAAGTCTGTGCGCCAAATTACTCTAATTGAAAGGGTGCTCTCTTGAGAGACTCAGATCCCAAGTATCTGACTCTCTCCTGGCGACCCTAAAACAAAAGCAAGACGTGCTAGCGCAGTGCTGAGTGGACTAGGCAAGGGCCCTCACACAACACAACACTAGACACACAGGGACACAGACAAGAAAATGCCCCCAGACTCCCACGGGTATCCTAGTAAAGTCGTGCGGGTCCACAGGACTCGCACCAGCAGACTTTACTTAAAGGATCGCAAAAAGCCTCCCCTCCGGTCTAGCCCCTGCTAACCTGACACAAGAACACACCAGCAAGCATGAAACCACCAAAGATGAGACAACAAAAAAGCTTCCTAGGTCTCATTAACAATTACATCTCTGCATAAGGCCCAAAATCCTATCTAATTATCTGAGAGCTCGTCGTTAATACAATAATAGATATAAGGTCTATCAAGGGGATGGGATAATTAAATAGATTGGTGAAGTAGTGGAAGGAAGGTATACAAAGTAAGAGAGAAAGTTTCTAAGTGGGGTTGAGAGGGATAGATATCAAGGGGGTCCGAAGGGTACGACAGTGAGGTGAGCTCTGAGTCTTGAATCTGTCTGGACCCCGCCCTAGGCATGCAGAATACATCCCAGGCTTGGCAACACTCAACACAGTTGCCGGGTCAAAATCGTCTACCCTGTGCGTGAGTCGAAACTAAGCCTAACGTTGCGAACAAATGCATGTGGCACATCAGGCTCGTCCCAAGCTAGACTCTCCGCGCGAAGCAACGTCCCCCAGCCGGTCTCTCTCTCCCGCTCGTCTCCTCCCACTCTCACTAAACTTACATCTTATATATTATAATGAAACAATCAACTATCGAGAATAAAATATACTAAGATGCGTTGGTGAAGAATAAGGGCAGCTACAAGCTGTGAAACAACATAAGAATATCCCAGACATTAGTTACATTGTCGTAGGATATATACTAAGGAAAAGCCGGCCGGCCGGCTGCCGCCAGCCGGTTTCTAAACGGCTGGGCAGCCGACACGCGCGCATGCCCGCACGTGGCTACTATGCAGAAGCGTCACACCTCCCCCAAGATATAAGACCCTTGACTAAGTTCTTCATATATAACAGAAAGCTTCTCATAGTACCACACCCTGTTGCGACACAAGTCACTATATATCAAAAAAATTAAAGACTGTTGCGCTCCACCGAGCAAGTTCAACTAACTTAGCGACAATAAGCGAAAACATTCAACTTAGATACTGCTACAACATCTTATACAATATTCTACACGTTATAAAAAATAAAGTTTTTATAAGGTTTTTGCTTTTTTAATTTGTTTTTTTCGACTGAACTACAGTGACAGCCTATTTTCCTCCACACTCAACCCTCAATCCTGTGGCAGTCTAACCAACATCATCCACCCTTGATAGACAATCCGCTATCACGTTATCAGAACCGGCAATATGGCGTATGTCCAGATTATACTCCTGAAGCATGAGTGACCACCTGGTCAGCCTCATATTCCGGTTATGAAACTGATTCAAGAATTTCAGAGGGTGATGATCGGTATAAACCACTACGACTGGTCCGAAAGCAGGACCATATACATCGAAGTGCCTGAGCGCCAGCACTATCGCCAGGAGTTCTTTTTCAATTACAGAGTAATTCCTTTGTGCACTATTGATTTTTTTACTGTAAAAACTCACTGGATGTTCGATGCCTTCATCATCTGTCTGTAACAAGACAGCCCCAGCCCCTACGCCACTGGCATCAGTCGCCAGCTGAAAAGGTCTGCTGAAGTCCAGGGCCCTGAGTATGGGGTGGGTACATAACAGGTGTTTCACCAAGGAAAACGCCTCTGCACACTCAGGAGACCACCGGAACTTCTTGTCCTTAGATAATAAGTCAGTTAAAGGTGCAAGTACAGTCGAATAGCCTTTGATGAAGCGACGATAATAGCCTATCATACCTACTGTAGAAACCGCATGATTTGTTTCTTAGTCGTAGGCTGGGGAAACTGATCGATGGCTTTGATCTTTGTCTGTGGAGGGCACACCTGATCCATCCCCACCTCGAACCCCAGGTAGAAAACTGTGGCTTTGACAAAATCGCACTTACCCAGGTTTACCACCAAACCTGCTTCATTCAGTTTATTAAAAAGCTGTCCGATGTGAGCACAGTGACTGTTAAAATCCTCGTCGTATATTATGACATCATCTAGGTACACCGTACAGTTGGGAATGTCGGCTACAATGTCGTTCATTAATTTCTGAAACGTTGCAGGGGCATTTTTCAGCCCGTATGGCATAAAATGGCAACGATATGTGGCACCGTCCACCACAAACCCACACACCTCTCGCGCTCGCTCAGACAAGGGCACTTGCCAATAACCCTTAACAAGGTCTATCTTAGTGAGGAACTTGGCTTTTCCTATCTTATCCACACTGTCGTCCACGCGAGGGAGAGGGTAGGCATTTGTGGGGGTTAAACCATTCAACCTGCGGAAATCTATACAAAACTGCACCTTGCCATCTGGTTTGGGCTGCAGTGTGACTGGGGAATTCCACCTTACTGCACCCTCAGAAATCAGCCCACGTTTCAGCATATAATCCAGCTCTTCCCTAAGTGCTGGTAAATTAATAGGGGGAACACGGTATGGCACTGATTTAAAGGGCGGGTGGTCCCCAACATCGACATCGTGCACCGCTTGAGTAGTGAGGCCAGGATGCTCCGCGAAAACAGCTGGGTTTGAATCAAACAAGTGCTGCACAGCTACACGCTGTTGCTCAGGCAGGTGCACTATCAACTCGTGAGCCACTTGTCTAGAATTCCCCGCCCACTGATCCGCGGAAACATGACAATCCCAATTATCCTCCCCCGCAGCTTGACTGTCCCTTCCTCCTTCTCCACCACAATCGCTGCAGATCAACACCAGGACAGTGAGAGGCTCGGAGGGGCGCCTCACATACTCTTTCATCAGATTTCCATGGCAAAGTTGGTTCTTTTTCTTACGATCAGGAGTAGCTACTAAATAGTCCAGATCAGATACGGACCAGAATACTTGGCAGACAAGGGGTGTCCCACCAGAGGCAGTAGTATCAGTACCTCCTGATCTACTTCAAACTCCCTCAGCTTCACCTTCTGGTCGTATCTGTCTTTCATCTGAGCTTGTGAACTCTTAAGGTTCCGACCTGCTACCTCCAAGCTCTTTAGCATTCTCTCACGGCTTTCAACTACATACTTTAGAAGCAAGCATGGCTTTGTGACTCCCTCCCAGATCTCCTTGACTATGTGGAGGGGCCCCCTGACCCTGTGTCCAAAAACCAACTCGTTCGGGCTAAATCCCAAGCTCTCCCCAGGTACTTCTCTCGCAGCAAATAAAACGTATGGGAGACCTAGATCCCAGTCCTTCCCATTTTCCATGCAATAACACCGCAACATACTCTTGAGAGTCGAGTGCCACCTTTCCAAAACTCCCTGACTCTCGGGATGGTAGGCAGATGACACCACAGACACTATCCCATGTTGCTGCATGGTCTGCTTAAACAGAGCAGAAGTAAAATTGGATCCCTGATCAGATTGGATCTCCTGAGGGTAGCCATAATGAGAGAAATAGACAAGTAGGTTTTTGACAACAGTCTTAGCCATCCCGTTGCGCATGGGGTAAGCATCTGGATACCGTGTTGCTACATCCATTACAGTTAGTAAAAATTTATTGCCGGCAGTAGTGGGGGGCAATGGGCCAACCATATCGATAACTACTTTGCTGAAGGGCGGCCCAATGACAGGGATGGATTGTAACGGGGCTCTCGGGATGACCTGATTGGGTTTCCCAACAACTTGACAAGTGTGACACTGTGACACCCATGACACGACACTCGCCTTTAACCCAGGCCACCAGAAAAGCTGGCTCATAGCTGCCTCCGTCTTACGTGCCCCCAGGTGCCCTGCCAAAGGCACATCATGAGCTAATCTCAATAAGCTCTCACGGCACACCCTCGGTACTACTAACTGGTCCACTAATCCTGACCCGCCATCCCACTTTTTCTTGGGATCCTGATGTCTCCGATACAAGATCCCCTCGGACAAGAAAAAATCACCAGGCTGCGCATCCCCATCGCTCTTCAGTTCGACAGCACCATTACCACACGCCCTGACTTCAGGATCTTCCAGCTGCAAGGAACATATATCAGCAGGTGCGAGATTATCCAAGTTCATCTTAAATAATTTATTTCCACCTCCAATGTCCCGCTGAGCCATCCTTTCCTCACGCCTTCTCGGCAACGACCAAGGGTGAAACCTTAGAAGCAGGCACCGCAAAGTCGTTGCCGAGGAGGAGGTCGACGCCCCCAACAGGCAAGTTCTCTACAATTCCTACATCCAGCTCCTTCGCCACACCACCCACCTCTAGCTCCATCCGCACCAGCGGGTAGGACTTCGTAGCATTGATCCCCTGAACTACCACCACCCGAGCAGCGTTAATCGGCCTACCAGTAAAGTTCTTTAACAAGGTCTGAGAAGCCCCTGTATCACGCAATAGCTTAACTCCTCGCCTTTCGCCAGCCCACCTCACAAAACCATGCCCTCTATGACCCCCAAAGACGTCGCGGACAGGGTTCGAGCCTTCCGGACTCTTGAACACAGGCTGTGTCCCAACCTCTGACGAACTACCCTTGGCAAACTCAGAAGATATAGGCGACACCCCTATGCTGCGGGCCAATGACACAACCTTGTTTGGTGGCTTGTTCGGACAAGTATTTGCAAAGTGACCCTCCTTGTGACATGCAAAGCACTCTTTACTCTTTGGTTTCCCTTGGGAGTGGGAGGTACCATTAGACTTCTTATACGGGACGGTATTTGGTTTATGTTCAGTTTTATTGTCAGTGCTAGATGGTTTTGTGTATTTATGTGTATCAAAATTCTTGGGAGGGGGAGGGGTACGATCCTTTGCACCGTCTCACTCCTAGCTGCTGCTTCGCACCCTCGAATTAATGACAGTCGGCGGTCAGCCATTTCTGCTGCCTCCTGGAGAGTTCTAGGTTTTTTTTCCTTTATATTTAATGTTAAGTCCCCGACTGTGCACTTAAAGAACTGCTCCAAGAGAACCAGCTCACTCAACTCCTCAAAAGTAGCTGCCCTCTCAGAATGCAGCCAATGTCGTAGTGCATCAGACAAGTCCCGGGCGTGTTCTAGGAAGGTACTATCCTTGCCCTTAGTAACACCCCGAAACTTCAAGCGGTAAGTTTCCGGTTGTAACTCATAGGCCCGTAGCACAGCCTTCTTTAGCTCATCATAAACTACACAGGACTCTAAAGGTAGTGCATCATACGCTTTTAGCCCCTATCCTAGGAGTCTTGATGAGACTAATGCTGCCCACTTTTCCTGAGGCCACTGGTGTTCCTGGCACTTCTTCTCAAATCGCACAAAAAACTCAGTCACACATAATTCATCGAACACAGGAACTAGTTTAAGCAGGTGCGACAATGATTGGTCCCGATGTCTGTTACCTCCCCCAATATTTCGCCCTGTTACCTCCACTCGAGAGATCTCCAGCTCCCTGTCAGCCCGATACCTAGTAGACTCTGCCTGCAGTTCAGCCTCTCGTATAGCTGTTCTCTCTGCAGCCTCAGCTTGCACACTAGCCTGTCTTTCGGTAGCCTCAACCTGAGCTCTAGCAACCTCAGCCTGAGCTCTAGCAACCTCAGCCTGCACACTAACCTGTCTTTCGGCGGCCTCAACCTTGGCCATCTCAAGACGAAACAACAAATCTGGAGTCAACCCTTGAGGAGGGGAAGGTGCATTTAATGGGGAGGGTCCCTGTGATTGAATTCCACGCTGCCATTGACCATCAACTTGGGGGTATGTACTAAATTCAGGCATTGTGACGTTTGATATGGGGGTAGAGTGAAGGGGGGGCTGGGGACCGGGGCCCCCAGTCGCCTCTCCACCCAGGTCTCTCCCTTCTAAACCCAATATCAAAGTCCTCAGCTGATCTTTCCTCATGCCACTTAAACCCTGGTGACCCTGAAGACCTGCCACACACTTTAAGCCATACTTATTCAGCTTCAACACCCTGGCAGCGGTAAGGGGCACCTCTAAAAATCTTCTAGCACCCTCCTCGCTATCGACTAGTGTTACGATCCAGGTTCTTAAAGACACAGGGCTCTTCAACATTGGACTAGATAATGGCAAAATGCAACAACGGTAACACTAGATCCAACCCCTGCCTTAAACACTGGAAAACAAAACACCATTACTGCCCTGAGTCGTGCCTGGACAACGAGGTATCCTATGACTCGGTAACTGGTGCACACACGCTAGGCTGACGCTCGATGAAACAGCCTATTCTCAAACAGTAAAAGATTACTCGATTAGGTTACACAAAGAAAAGATAGTTAACGTGATTAATTAACGTTACGGTAGATACTCAAATAACTGGCACTCCTGTATTAAAGAAAGTGCAATGCTAGTCCTGCAACATCAACTGGAAACTTCTGAAATAAGTCTGATGCTGGGAAGATGTTCGTAAAGAATCTTGAACAATTATAATGCAGAATACGGGTCACAATAAATGCTAGGACATATAGTAATAATAGGCAGGCGAATAATAAAGACTGCGCAAAGGTAGTAATGCTCGACAACTAAAGAAATGCTTCGTGACACAACGCAACAGCCTACTAGGGTTGTGCAACTCAACAACAACCTCGGCTCAAAAGTGCAGTGAATAATAATGTGGCATACATATAATAATGGGGGCTTATCTCTAACCAGTGTCTGCTCAGTTAATAAAGTCTAGCTGGGGTATCAAGGCAGGGCAACAATGGGTGAGCATGCGGCTCGTAGCCTAACGTTGTCCGAAGGTGGTATAATGAAGATTACGTTATATGACGGGGATGCTCTCTTGATAAATCTAGGTCTCTAGTACCTAGTTCTATCCTGGCGATCCCTCAGAAGTCAACACAAAGAGGCAGCACTATGTTGTGAGGGATAGGCTATGGCCCTCTCACACCACAGCGCTGTGCTCGCAAAGTAAACCCACCCGAAGACAACTTAGGCTCCCACAGTACCTGTCGATGTCGTGCAGGGCTTAGCTAACACTGCACACATCGGAGACAACGACACAGTAACCTTACCCCTAGTCTAGCTTTAAATAACCAAGCAGAATCACTCAACACCTTGCCAGGGAGACATATACCGGTCTACAACCTTCCCGAGAGAGGACACACACGGAAAAGTCCGTCTTTCCAACCTCAATAAAGCATAATACCTCCTTAATCTAATACATGGAAATATCTGAGAGCTTCGCGTACAATACGACTGGCCGACGGTGAACGTCTATGCTGAAACCAGAAGGGATGTTGAGTTTAATAAAGATTAGAGAATGAGAAAGGAGAAGTCGAGAGAGAGAAATAGTATGCAAAGTGGCGAGTATGGGGGACAGAATTGCAAAGGATGTAGACGATACGCGTGTCAGGCAAGCTCTGAGATGGTAAAAAACATGAGGCCGCGACGGGAAGGGACTAGTTGACCACCCGGCCGCCAACGCCGTCAGCGCCTAAGCGAGCCGTGTCATAGCTCATCCCCGCTGCCAGGTGTACTCCCTCACCCTCTCTCGCTCGCCTCCCACACAAGCAACATTTATATTATAGCGAATATAAAATACAAGGCGCGGTCACAGACCAAAACAAAGACCATTTCTAGACTGTCTGTGGCAACACGACACTAATTAAACAAAGCAGATCATTCTAGGACAACTGTAGCCTATCCCCCCATCCTGGCGAGCGCTAGCGAGCTGCAATGCCCCACGCAACCATTCTGCCAGCGCCGGGAGGCGTCACACTAGCCACTCCACAGGTCTTTCTCCCTTCGAGCCCGTTTCGTGACCTGACCCATCACTGTGTTCTGATGTATTAGACATGTTTGTGTACTGCAGTAATTATCACGGTTATAGAATGTGCCTTATCTCCTATGCAAGTATGTATATACTAATGTTATTTAAAGTCTTTAATGTGTTATATTGGTTGCTCCAAAAAAAAAACTCTATGTACACTGTATTCCACTATCATAAGGAATCTCAAAACAAATGACCACTATATTCCTCTGTTCAGTAAATCCTATGCAAGGTCGCCATTTGTTACGTCCTGGGATATATAAACACTGGGCTCTTTCTATTGGACTAGGTATGCAGCAACAAGCAACAACGGAAAACGCTAGATCCAACCCTTATCTATAAACCCAGGCAACAAACCACCCTAAACCGTCAAGAGTCCTGCCTGGACAACGAGGTATCCTATGACTCGGTTACAGGGTGCACGCACTATAGACTGCTGATAGTCAAGCAGGCTATATAAAAGATCACACAATTAAGTTGACTTAAAGCTTCAAGGAAAAGATAGATAACGGAATTAAATTGCAGAAACAATTTAATAACAAACTAGAAGAAAGTACATTTAACGTTACATTAATTAATACAACTAATCAGCCCTGCATGAAAGAAGGTGAAAGCAAACAGTCCTCAAAACATCGTACCGGTAGACAAGATGCGGGTTTCTAAACTGCATGCGGCTACTGTAGGATCTGATGCTTAGCAAAGAAAGTACGTTACGGATTTAGAGAACTCTTAACTCATAAGCAGGAATAAATACTAGTGATAGGCCATACAGTGTATAATGGCATAGGTATAATTAAAAAAAGGCAGCAACTCGCAACATAACCACATACAGGTGTGCTTCTCACTCTTAGTCAGGCAAGCCTGCTCGGACAGAGTCTCTAAGCCACACCCTGACTCACAATGCTCACAAAAACGGTAAACTGTGGCACAATAACAAGCATACAGAGATAATAAACCCCTAGCTGTTAATCTGCCAGGTGGCAGAGGTCTAGCCGGAAGGATATAGGCTTCGGATACCCGGGCTGAGCCACCTGCTCTAGCCTAGGGACGTTCCCAAGTCTGTGCGCCAAATTACTCTAATTGAAAGGGTGCTCTCTTGAGAGACTCAGATCCCAAGTATCTGACTCTCTCCTGGCGACCCTAAAACAAAAGCAAGACGTGCTAGCGCAGTGCTGAGTGGACTAGCCAAGGGCCCTCACACAACAGAACACTAGACACACAGGGACACACAGACTCCCACGGGTATCCTAGTAAAGTCGTGCGGGTCCACAGGACTCGCACCAGCAGACTTTACTTAAAGGATCACAAAAAGCCTCCCCTCCGGTCTAGCCCCTGCTAACCTGACACAAGAACACACCAGCAAGCATGAAACCACCAAATATGAGACAACAAAAAAGCTTCCTAGGTCACATTAACAATTACATCTCTGCATAAGGCCCAAAATCCTATCTAATTATCTGAGAGCTCGTCGTTAATACAATAATAGATATAAGGTCTATCAAGGGGATGGGATAATTAAATAGATTGGTGAAGTAGTGGAAGGAAGGTATACAAAGTAAGAGAGAAAGTTTCTAAGTGGGGTTGAGAGGGATAGATATCAAGGGGGTCCGAAGGGTACGACAGTGAGGTGAGCTCTGAGTCTTGAATCTGTCTGGACCCCACCCTAGGCATGCAGAATACATCCCAGGCTTGGCAACACTCAACATAGTTGCCGGGTCAAAATCGTCTACCCCATGCGTGAGTCGAAACTAAGCCTAACGTTGCGAACAAATGCATGTGGCACATCAGGCTCGTCCCAAGCTAGACTCTCCGCGCGAAGCAACGTCCCCAGCCGGTCTCTCTCTCCCGCTCGTCTCCTCCCACTCTCACTAAACTTACATCTTATATATCATAATGAAACAATCAACTATCGAGAATAAAATATACTAAGATGCGTTGGTGAAGAATAAGGGCAGCTACAAGCTGTGAAACAACATACGAATATCCCAGACATTAGTTACATTGTCGTAGGATATATACTAAGGAAAAGCCGGCCGACCGGCTGCCGCCAGCCGGTTTCTAAACGGCTGGGCAGCCGACGCGCGCGCATGCCCGCACGTGGCTACTATGCAGAAGCGTCACACAGTTATTTGAGTATCTACCCGTAACGTTAATTAATCACGTTAACTATCTATTCTTTGTGTAACATAATCGAGTAATCTTTTACTGTTTGAGAATAGGCTTTTTCATTGAGCGTCAGCCTAGTGTGTGTGCACCAGTTACCGAGTCATAGGATACCTCGTTGTCCAGGCACGACTCAGGGCGGTAATGGTGTTTTGTTTTCCAGTGTTTAAGGCAGGGGTTGGATCTAGTGTTACCGTTGTTGCTTTTTGCCATTATCTAGTCCAATGTTGAAGAGCCCTGTGTCTTTGAGAACCTGGATCGTAACACCAGTAATACCTTTTAAGAGTTCTGGCATCTTGCCCGGTTTAAAGGCTACATTGTTATGCTTTTGTTTACTTCCTCTTTATACCTATTCAATCTTACTTCTTCTATTATTTCTTAACACCCTCTCTGAAAATGTGTGTACTCAATGTCTGCAGTTTTCTCCCAAAAATGTTTGTAGTTTGGTGAAATTGACACCGCGATCTAAAAGGTTAAATGTTGTATTATTTCACATTTTTGTTATGTCATCTTCACTCCTTGAAGATTTTGCCGCATTGTGATAGTTTATTCAGGCTATCATCTGACGATTTTGTGTACCCTTCCTGATCTCAATAAAACCGTCTCATCATGGCCAACATTTTTTAAATCAATTCGTCATCGTATTTTGAAAGGGTTATATAATGTCCTCTCCTACCTCCTTCACCGAAAAATGTCTGATCTCAGTTTCGATATTATCCCTCAGACTTTGTTATAGTTTGGGGATTCATTTTGTTTCGTCATTATTCCCAGCTTTCTTTCCTCCTTCCTCTGTTCGTTCTTACCTCTCTGAAAATGTCTGAACTCCTTGTCTTCAAGTTTACACGTCAGGACATTATATTTTTGAAGATATTAATGTTGTGATCTTGAAGGCTATCTATCTATCTATCTATTGCCAGATGACGAGATGCCCGACAAGGTGGTCATGAACAAATCGCCCCTATACACCTCTGTCCTTGGTCAGTTGACGTCCCTCCTCCCATCCAGCATCGCTTTCACGCATATACCTCTTAATTCCATCCTCCACCTCTCCCTCGTTCTACCTCTCCCTCTCTGTCCTTCCACCTGACTCTCGTACACTCTCTTAGTCATTCTCTCGCTTCCCATACGACACACATGGCCGAACCATCGCAAGGTCTTCCTTTTCACACTTTCCAGTACATCTACATCCACACCACACGCTTGTTGCTTGTCGTACTTCCTCATTCATCTGTCTATCCCTCTATGTTACTCCGCACATACTTCTCAAGTAATTCATTTCCACCACTCTCTCTCTTCGTTTGTTTCTCTCGAACAATGTCCATGCTTTTGCTCCCGCAAATCAATGTCGGGGTTACCACACTATCATGCAAGGACGTCATTACATCCATTCTGACCACCCTATTTCTTATTACTGCTTTCATCATTCCAACAACCCTCTTCCCCTGTTGCACCCTCTACCGCACTTCTTCCTCCATACATCCGTTTTACTCAACACACTGTCCAAATACTTAAATGAGCTGGCTTTCTCCATAACCTGACCGTTCAACCTCACCTCACACTCTGTGGCTGCACCCCTTTTAAAGACCATTACCTTACTCTTCCCCGCATTTACCTTCAGATTCCGTTTTTGTTCCAAACATATTTACCAGACCCTGCAACTCCCATTCACTATCGCTCATCAGAACTGTATCATGGGCAAACAGCAGTACAGGCAACTTCCACTAGTTTCCTTGCCTTACCAGCAGTACACCAACATCCACTGCTCTTCCTTGTATTTCTTTCCTATCTCCATCCATATATATACTGTATATATATATATTGAACAACAATGGTGACATCACACACCCTAGCTTTAAGGGGACCGGCCGCTTTTTAATAGGGGGTGTCACTGAACTCCGTTTGATTTCAATGAGATTTCGCACACATATAGAGGATGATGTAACAAGGACTTCTTGTTAATTGTTTTTTATTCTAAGTCAATTAGTTCCTGAATTAGGGTGGAAATTAGCTCGAAAATTTAAAAAAAATTCGGAGATCGAATAATTCGAAACCCAAGCAGTGCATAATATTTTCAGAGGGATCAGACAACTCAAGACAGGTGGTTTTACAACTCTATTTTCCCACTTTTTGTTTGTTTTTATCTAATTGCGGAATTAGGTGACTTGGAAATTAGGTAATGATTTTGTACTCGGTGGTTAGCTACATATGCCAAGGGGCTGTGTCTCAAATTAAAAAAAAAGGAGACAATAACATTATAGAGCATTTCACGCACTTTCCAGTGGTATATAAAACATTCCTAGAGGCCCAATAATACATTAATAATATTATTAGATCCCAAAGTGCGACAAAACAGGTGTTGAGAAAAAACATGTGAAAGTCTAAGGTAATTGGGTGAAAATGTTTAACTTTTTTGTTGTTGCTTACAATATTTTACGCAGGAACACGGCAGAGTAGAATATACAGCTGTTGGGAGGTTGTAGATTTTGTTACGCTCTTTCCATTTATATATGTATGATCCTCGTACGACCAGTAGTTACTGAGCCTGTCAATTTCAAAGTTAGCTATATCACGTTTTTAGAAATACAGGAAAAGTATACAAAATAAAAAAATCCAATGGGTTTTTACTAATAAAATTTCACTGGCTTATGAAGGGATGTTGAATAAACACATTTTAACACCTAATGATATTTTCAGGATTTCGAGTTTTTTAAGCCTAAAAAGCGGCCGGTCCCTTTAACCCAACATTCAGATCAAAGAACTCGCTCTGTTCATTCTCCACACATACTGATGCCTTTGCACCCTCATACATGTTCTTCACTGCTTTCAGCAACATGCCATCTATTCTGTATATTATCAGTACTCTCCACAGACCTTCTCTATCAACTCTATCATAGGCCTTCTCCAAGTCCTTAAAGGCAGCATACAACATTTTTCCCTTTTCCAGATATTTTTCCACAACACATTTCAAAGCAAAAATCTGTTCTACACATCCTCTTCCCTTCCAAAGCCCGCCCTGCTCGTCACCTACCCATTTCTCCGTTCTAGCTCTCACTCTCTCGATTATTACCCTTCTGAACATCTTTCCTACTACGCTTAGAAGACATATCCCCCGGTAATTACCATACACTCCTCTGTCCCCTTTATCTTTATACAGGAGGACTATTATGCTTGTCTACCACTTATCAGGCGCACTTTCCTTCTCCCATGCTAGTTTACACATTTGCCATACCCATTCGATCACTAATCTCACCGCCAAACCTCAGCACAAACTAATGCTACAAACTGAACGATTTTATTATATTCCTATAATTCAGACACGAAAAATAATTCGTGGACTTCACCCCCTCCCTCACCTATGATTTTCGTTAGGCAACTACTGTATACATGAGAATATGTTTTGGACGGTATGAGGCCTTTTGGACTATGGCCGTTTATGGTTTAGGAGTGTGGCTGGCTAAGCACGTAGCCATTCTGACTTGGAACTGAGGTCCCTGTGTGTGCAATGGGATAAGAGAATTTGTGCCTGTGTCTGTCTCTCACTCCAACTCTAACTCTCAATCTCTAGGCCTTTCTCTCTCTCTCTCTCTCTCTCTCTCTCTCTCTCTCTCTCTCTCTCTCTCTCTCTCTCTCTCTCTCTCTCTCTCTCTCTCTCTGTGTTTCCTAATTCCTGGAATATTCCACGAAATGCTGAATAAGTATGACAAAAGTAGAGCCATAAACATCCATTAATTAGAGTTTCAAAATGCTTTTGACATAGTGCACGCTAATGCTAAATTTGAGTGCACTAGTTATCAATACAGAGGTCACAAATTGGATACAAAGTTGGCTAACAGGTAGACAGCAACGAGAGGTAATCAATGGTGTTTCTTCTAAGTGGAAATTCTGGAGTTCCACATGGATCTGTCCTTGGCCCACTTCTTTTTATCACTTAAGTCAGTGACATCAATATTGGTCTGTTGAGTGTGATCTCCAAGTTTGCAGATGGCACAAATCTTGGAGTGACTGTGAAGGACCCTAAAACAGTTTAACAGTTCAGATTGGATCATACCAGACAGGGAGAATGGTCTGAAACATGGTATATACCACTAAACTTGGTGCAAGGTGATGCATATCGGCCAAGCAAACCCCAAGTCAGGCTATTCACTGTTGGGAACATATGGGAGTGACTGACTTTGAATAGGAATATGCTGTTCTGATTAGCAGATACCTAAAATGTGTCAAGGAGTGCATTGGAGTAGATATGAAAGTTCAGAAATTATTGGGCTATATTAAAAGGCAATCTACTGTAAGTTCAGAAATAACAATAAAGTCTGCAGTCTATAACGCTCTGATACGGCCTCTCCTGGAATATACTGTTTAATTCTGGTCTCCAGCAGTCAGGACAGATATAGAGTGACTGAAAAGACTACAAGCTAGGGCTACAAAGCTTATTCTATCGATCAGAAGACGGAGCCATAAGAATCGGTTCAGAGCTTTTCATCTCTTTCTGTCGGAAACACACTAACTACGATGTCAGTTCATTAAAGTTTTAAAAAATCTGTACTTACTGGTTTTGACAATACGGATTATAGCAAAATTCTTAGCCTCAATATTTATACAACACACAACCATGGCAGGAAATTAGAATTGAAAAGGTTTTGCATTAGTATTTGTGAAAACTAAAATCACAGATTGGATCTGTTCTACCTTGAACAAACTTCAATTTCCCTCAGCAGTTCAAGAAGAGAGTAGATAGTATTTTGCACACTCTGTAATGAGTTTAGTGCACTAAACAATTTCTCTCCTTCCACTTTGAGTATTTCCCTGGAATGGACTGCACTTCGAGTATCTCCCTGGACAGGGATTCCATCGGCTTCGTGGACAAAGTGCTAGTCCGTCACCACTGGGGTAAGTGGAACCTTCCGCTGATGGCGTTTTTCTGGTTCCCATTTTTGGACTTAATATTGCAGAGGTTTTCCTCCCCTTTATCACTAAATTATGCCGGCTCGGCTCGAGAGCCTACCCTCGTTGAGTTTGGAGTCCTGGCTCCTCTCCGTTTACGGGGGCCGTGGCGGCCTCGCTCACCGCCCAAGAGGGTTGGTCCCGGGGGTGGCAACGCAGTTGCCCACGTTGACGTTTCTGGGGTCGCCTGTTGGTAGGGACCGGTCTCGGTTCCAGGGGTTCCATTTTCCTTCCTGGTGGGTTTCCTGGCTTCCGTCTGGCTGCCCTCCATTTTGCACAGATTGGGGATGGGTGAAATCTATGAGTGCTCTGAGGGCCGCCTCTAGGCACACCAGCCTATAGCTTGCTGCCGCGAGCTAGGAAAATTATCGTACCGTACCAGATTCGCAGATACAATGATTAAATGCAATATTACATATGATAACATTCATATACACTGCAAAAAAACATATTAATATTACATAACATAATAAGCCTTTTATAACCTTAACTTACAACAATCACAGACTTACTTCCTATCCCTTAATCATAGAAACGATCGTTAACCAACTCCCTAACTAGATAAGTCGTAGAGATTATTGTTAGCCGATTGCCTATTTATCGTATTACACGATAAATGCTATCCCCCCTAGTCTAGGGTAGTAGGGTATGGCGATGAGCTCCCTGGTGATTTGCCCCTGTTTGCACCACAGGTGTGGGTGATGGGACTTCCTGATTCACGACGGAGGGCTCACTGTTGGACCTTCGGTAAAAAAATTATTGTTCCCCCCCCCCCCCCTTTTTTTTTTTCGTTTTCCGATAAAATGAACATAGAATAGCAAAAACAACTTAGGGTCATCATGGATCAGCCATGAGTAACCCCTCCCCTGGATCCACCTTTGGCACCCCTGGTACTTGACCTTCGCATTCTCCTGGACTCTCCATCTGACCTTCCTATGCCCTCTGGGTCTACCACCTTGGACAGCTCCATGCCGAGTTTTTCTGAGTCTGATGCTCTATCACACTCTGATACTGCGTTACCTACTTCTACGACTAAGGTTTCCATATCTTCCATCCGTGGAACCTACAGTGAGTCACACCAACTCTCCCTGGAGCCCTACTGCACCTGCCACTCATGATTCCTCCTTGGTTATAACCCTTGAGCTTCATGTCCCTCCGTCATCTGTTGGCCCTAGACTTTCTCAACCTAGTCATCGAACCAAGTGAAAGTTTGTGCCAGACAAAACTCTAGTACATTTTGACACTCTCTTTGGTGCTGATAACTGGCCTAATCATCAATTCTGAAGGCCCTATTACTGGAGCGAGGCTAGAGAACCTCCTCCTCACCACGCATGTGTCTTCGGACCTATCGTTCCGTTCCGTAGGAAACAAGTGGGTCATGGAGGCTACCACAAAGGCTCAGTCCGAGGCATTTCAATCGCTTATCGAATTAAATGGTATGAGTGTTACTGTCACCAAACGTAATACCTTGAATTTCATCCAGGGCACTGTAATTCTGCCCCCCTCTCTGGAGGATGAATGCCTCCCTGACAAGTTCATCCTCATATCTTCTCTACGCTTGAGGTATCCCAACATCCATGATGTGAACGCTGACACAATTCTGAACAAAATAGTCACATCACAACCTCTCCGCATTGCCCGTATAAAGATTGAAGGCAGTACGCTACCTACATTGTTAAGAATTGAAGGCCAGCATCGTGAAGTAAGGCCATATGTCCCCAGGCCTCTTAAGTGTCTGCGCTGTTTTTCCTTCGGCCATACCAAGCATAACTACAGAAAAACTGAGGTATGTGCCTACTATGGCTCCACCGACCTCTCCACCCGTTGGAATTGCGGCCTTCCAATCTGCATCTACTTTGACCTTGCTCACTATATTCGCTCAAAGCAATGTGTTTTCCACTTATTTAATATAGAGTTGAAGCTTTTTCTTATCTGTTCTAGCATGTGTATCATGGAAGCAAAGCAAGAACTACGAGTCAGAGATTTTAAGGACCCCTCTAAAACCCCTAAAAATCTCCACCTGACTGTGGGCAAGCTGTAACAGACCTTCAGGCTCTTGATCGGCACCCATCATTCACTAAGCGCGTCTTGACCCCTTCCGAGACCGTATCACCTACAGAGTCTATGATGGATTCCACCTTCGCCACCAGTAAACGCCGTTCCGATGCCCTTGAATCTCCCCCACCTGATCTTCCTCCTCATTTTGTGAAGAGTACGTCCCTTACTGCTAAATATTCTGCTCCACCCCCGCAACCCCAGTGCATTACCCCTCGCTCAAGGGTTCGTCATCCCTCCTCGCCTTTCGTGCCTTGTCTTCCGCCTACATACCCCCACTCCATCCCCTCCTCCCACCATTCTATGAAGTAATCCCTCCCTGTTTCCGACCCTCTCCCTTTCGCAAGTTCTGTGGTCTCTGTACTGCTGCATCAGCCTTCTCCCCCTACCCCAGAACTATCTCCAATTGTGCTACAAGAGGGCTGTGACGGCATGTCATGCATTTGCACAGCTGATTCTTCTGCCACCGCTGACCTTCACAGCCCTCATTGTGGCTGTCACACCTGCTTCATGCAGGAATGCCATCTGTTTCCAGCCTCATCCAGCACCTCTATCACTTTTATAATCCGTGCTTTTCATGATGACCGCCGTTTACCCGCTTCTGATGATACTGCATCACATAGCCCTTCGTGCTTCTGTACAGCTCACCTGAAAATACGTATGGGCGAAACCCAGTCACATTTAGCTACTGTTATTCATGACATATCCTCCGAAATTTTGTCTGGTCGCCGTTCCCTACCATCTGACGGGAGGGGCTTGCTTGATCCATCTTCCCGGACAGCCATTCCATCTCATTTTCGACCTAATAATACTGTTAATCTGCACAAATTGACGTCTCTCACTTGACCTCTTCAATCATCGACATAATCGTCTTCGTCCCTTCATGTCACCCTTCCCTGTACCCCTGCTATTGGTAGACGATTTTAGTAGCTATAGGCCGGCGTGGGATTTCAATTCCTCTGCGTCTGGCGGTCCGGGGGGGTACGTTGAAGACTTATTTGACCATATTTTTTGTTGCCTCAATATTATCCACATTCCTACATATTTCTCACACACACATGGTACCTTTTCAGTGGTGGACATGATATTATCTATCTGTTCCTCCTCCATTATAGACAGATTTGACTGGCATTCATTAGGTGACTTGTATACCAGTGACCATTATCTGATTGTCATTCCCTACTAAGGTCTCCATCAACCGCCTTCCCATCAACGCTATAACTTTTGTAAGGCGGATTGGGATAATTTTCACTTACATACGCGCAGCATCCCTCCTTTCCAGCCCCAAGATAATCCAGATACTCATAACGATCATCTTGTTTAGTTTCTTAACTCATTGGCTGCGGGAGACGTTCCGGAACGCCGTGGCAATTTATAGCAATTTACAGGCTTTTTAAGCCTGTGGAGACGAGTGCGAGTGAGCGGGAGCATGGCAGGCCCACGTCTGCTCTCCAGCTAGGCAGCCGCAGCACTGAGGGATATTAGCCATGCAGCGCTGCCAAAGGCAAATGTAGCGCAACATTAGCGACATTCGCTCAGTATTAGCGAATATTTGTCAATGTTTGTGGCAGTGCTGCAGATTAACTCGCATGCTACGAAGTTCGTTCTTGTGTAATTTTGAAGCTATTTTCTTCTAGTTTTTGGCTGAATACATTTCATTTCATTCAGAAACTTGCTCATTCATTCAGGAGTGCCTGAATGAGCCTTAATATAGCGGAAATATACCCACAGCGTAGTTGTTAAACATGCGGCAGATAACACATATCCCTTAGTCCTCTGGTTCCACTCCGAGTCCAAATGTCCCTTGGTGAACTGACAATCTCAAATGCTTGGTCCGTGAGAAACAGGCTGATGGTCGACGGTTGGACTGACTCAACAGGCATTTGTTCCATAGCCTCACAATACCCTCTGACACTCTCTAATTTTGATGCCATGGTTTCTCTTCTTCTTGAGATTCTAGCACTTAAGCCACATTACAATCGCCTTTCAGCTAAGCTTAAGAAGGAAGTCAAGTTTCGCAAGTCCCTGTCATGAAGAGAAAATGTATCATATATTTCCTCCACAACTTCTATGCTAACCATTTGGGATAAATTCCACAAAATCAATGGACTTCACATCAGTCCTCCGCGTCATGTTTTACTGTATAACGGCCAGTGCGTAAATTACACACAAGCGATTGCTGATATTTTAGGCCACCATTTAGCTTCTATCAGTTGCCTTGCGAATCTTAGTGAAGATCTCCGTTGCAAACACCGAGATGCGGACGAGATTCCCCTGCGTTTTGCCACTAATGATGACCTCTTTTATAATAATCCTTTTACTATGGTCGAATTGGACTCAGTACTGTCCTGTTCTTCCTCCTTTTGCAAAATGGTATATATTAAAATTCTTCAATCACCTTTGGACTTCAGGCCCTTTTCCCCATGCTTGGCATCATGCATTAGTATTATCCATAGCCAAACACAGCAAAGATCCAAGCTCACCTGCTAACTATCTGCCTATTTCTTTGACTAGCTGTATCTTCAAATTGATTTATCATGGTATATTCGACAGTTACGCATCCTTTTTCCTCATCAATTTGGTTCCCAGCCTTCTTGATCTACACTGAACTCCAACATCCTCCTTGAATCCACCATTCGACGAGGATTTGACAGTCGTAATATCACCGTGGCTGTCTTCTTCGATATCCAAAGGGTATACGATACTACCTGGCGTTATTCGATGCTAAAGACTCTTCACGATCATGGGATTCGGCCATGCCTCCCGTTGTTTATCTCCAACTTTCTATCTCATTGTATATTCGGAGTCCGTATAGACAATACTCTTCGGAAACTTTCCAGCTTCATCGTTTTAAGTGGCACCCTTTTTACCATCGCAATAAATGGTGTTTTTGTACACTTACCACATGGGGTTCAGCATAGCCTCTATTTTGACGATCTTGAGATATATTATTCCTCCTGCTCCATCCGGCACACTCAACGGATTCTAAATACGGCTATCAATAACATAACGGGTTGGGCTACATCTGTTGATTTCCAATTCTCAGCAGAAAAGACTAAGGCTATTATGTTCTATATAAGATAAACATTGGTTCAAAGATCAAGATCCTCACTTGCACATTCTACGCACCCCCATTACGTTCTACCCGGAAGTCACGTTCTTGGGTTCTGTATATGATTATCACCTCAACTGGAAAGCCCAAGGTGCTTATGTTCGAGCTAACTGTCATTCAGCTCTCAGCCTCCTGAAGAAATTAACTTTTACTACTTGGGGCATCACACATTCTATGTTGTCCTTAATTTATAAAGCTACCTTTCCTTCCATCATCGACTATGGGTGCTCCATTTACTGAGACAACTTTGAAGAGACTTGATCTAATCCACCATCATGGTCTCCACCTTTGCTAAGGTTCTTTCCATTCGTCTGCTACTCTATCTGTGTTGGCTGATAGTGGCGAACCCCCACTGCAATACCATCGTGATCTCCTTACCATGCGTAAGGCTTTACAGCTTCAGGATACAGACTCCCCGGCTAGTGACCTCTTCCATGACCCGCTACTCCTGACCTCGACTTCCCTAGCAGGGCTACTCATCTCTTTGCGTCTACTTCCCTCAATATCCGTCTCTTTCCTCCTGTTCCTTTATATCTGCCATGGACCTTGTGTCTCCCGCATATCTGCACATATTTATCCTTTTTACCTAAACATACTTTTACTGCTCTTGCTGTTCTATGCCAATATGACCTTGAACATGTTCGTTGCAAATCACCCCATACTGCAGTCTACACTAATGGATCCAAAGATTCCTTGGGTGTCGATTGTTTTTTTTTTTTTTTTTTTTTTAAAGAGACAATGAACGGAGGAAGGAAAAACACAGATAAAACAAAAAGGTCCATGTGCCTAAAGGCATCCTCCATTCATAAAATGTTTGTAACAACTGGATTTAAACATTTGTAGATTGTAAGTTTGTGGAAAGCAATTCGAGGGAAGTGAATTCCAAAGAGTAGAAGCTCTGGGGATAAATGAATTCTGATAAGCAGAAGTTCTGCATTGTGGAGGAGAAAGTGTAAATTCATGGGCGCTCTCAGTGGCCCTAGTTCTACGGGGAAATATGTGGAGAGGCGGCACAATTGAAGCAAGTTCCTCGGAACAATTGCTGTGAAAATATCTGTAGAATAATGCAAGGGATGCAACATTTCTTCGTATGGATAATGTAGAAAGGTCCTGTGTGATTGCAGGGTTATTGATTAATCTAATAGCTTTATTTTGAATTTTGTCCAACTGCCTCAATGCAATCACTCCACTTCCACCCCACAGAGGTGAACAGTAATCCATCTGAGAACGCACATGACTTTTATATATTACGGCCAACTGCTCGTCAGTGAAGAATTCTCGAACTCTGTACAGGAGTCCCAGTTTTTTAGAGGCATTCTTAGCAATGCTTCTAACATAATGTGTCCAGCTCAAGTTAGTAATTAATGTTACACCGAGAATGTCAATACTAGGGGAAGTGGGAATATTTACATCATTAAAAAATATATGGGAGTCAGTGAGATTCTGTCGGTTAGAAAATTGAATGTACTTGGTTTTCTATGCATTAAAGGAAACTAGATTCTGTTGTCCCCATTCATTAATTCTAGAAAGGTCCTGGTTCAGAGAAATTGCAGTGTTTATTTTTGAATTTATAAGATCGGGTTGGGTGAAAGAATTGGTAAATGTGAAGGAACTGCGGAGTGTTGAGTCATCTGCGTAGGAATGTATTGGATTATGAGTGGTAGATATGAGATCATTGATATGAATGAGGAACAGAGTTGGGGCCAAAACTGATCCCTGGGGAACACCAGCATTTATTGAGTGAAATTGAGAATAAAGGCCATCTACCATTACACATATTTTTCTGTTATGAAGATAAGAAGAAATTAGTGGAACTAATGATGCAAGGCCGTAGTGTGACATCTTCGACAATAAGGATTGATGCCAGACTCTATCAAATGCCTTTGATATATCCAGTGCTATTGTATGTGTTTCACCATGTTGGTATGTAGCTTGGTTGATTTGATGCGTAAGAAGGCAAAGAATGTCTGCAGTTGATCGACATCGTCTAAAACCATATTGCCTATCACTGATTAATTTATTATTCTCAAGATGCTTAATTATGTGATTATTTAATATAATTTCAAAGACTTTACCAAGAGTGAAAGTTATAGCTATTGGTCTGTAGTTTGATGGATCTGAAGAGGCACCTTTTTTAGGAACTGGATGGATGTTTGTTTCTTTCCAGGGTACTGGGAAGCATGAGGTATGAGTACACAGACGGAAAAATTTGCCAATACAGGAGCGAGCACCAAGGAGCAATTCTTAAGTACTATTGGAGGAATTTCATCTGGACCAGGAGCCTTATCTACTGAGAGATTCTGCAAAATATTTTTGATATGTCTGGTGTGGATCTTAAGTGAGGGAATTTCAGGCGAATTAAAATTAAGTACAGGGACATCTTGATTGATTTCATCTAAGGTTGAGTTGGTGGAGAAAATATCCGCAAGAAGGTTAGCTTTACCTCGTGGGTCACTTACAAGATTGCCAGTCGGAGATTTTAATGGTGGAATGGATGAAGCAGTAGTGAAGTTTGATTTGAATGAGTTAAGAGTAGACCAAAATATTTTGTTATCATTTGGATTATTTAGAAGTTTATTTGCCTGCTTGTGGAGAAAGTTCGATTTAGTTAGGTTTAATACAGTTTTGGAATGATTTCTGATGTTTCTAAAGTAATTAAAGGCCTCATGTGTTTTTGATCTTGTGTATGCATTGTAGGTTATTGCTTTTTGTTCAGTTACTCAAGCACAATTATGGTCAAACCATTTAGGTGAATTAGATCTTTTACTGTACTTTTGATGAGGAATAAAAGTTTCCATTCCAATTTTTACAAAATCTTGTATGTGGCTCAAGGTGGAGTGTGCATCATTAGAAAAGAAAGAGGTCCAGGGAATATCAATAAAGAAACCTTGAAGACTCTCCCAGTCTGCCCTATCGTAATGCCATTTAGTCACCAAAACAGGTTCAGAGTGGGAAGGTGTGGTAGGTGATAGACAGGTGGCCTGTATCAGACAGTGATCAGAAGATCCAAGCGGGGACCTCACTGTAACATCATAATTTTCTGAATTGGTTGTTAAAAATAAGTCCAGTAGGTGGGAATTATGATTAGGATTATCTGGTACACAGGTGGATTGGTTGACTAGTTGAGTGAGATTAAATGAGTCTGCAAATAGCTCACATTCAAGACCAGCATCATCAGTCCTGGCTGAATGAGTGAGCCATTCAACATTATGGACATTAAAATCACCAAACACAGTGATTTCAGAAGAAGCATTTAAGTTGAGGACACTGAGTTGTAAGGACAGAGAATCAAAAAGACTTTGCTCTGGAGGAGTATTTGGGGAACGATAGATGCAACATATGTATTTAAATTTACCAGCAGAAATTAATTTGTATATAGAATAATCAAAATAGGGACAATTGAAACTAGTAACCTCCTCCAGGGCAATTTCAGATTTTGCTGCAGTGTCCCACACAGACCACATACAGATATTACTCCCAACCCGGGCTACGTTTTTTACAGAAGAGTTGTTTGGTATACAACTATACATGCTACACTTGACATCATCTGCAACTCTCCACCTTCACGCTTTCTTATCTACAGTGATTCATAGAGTGAACTTAATGCATTTCAATGGTTCAACCGACGCAATAAAGTTGTTATGCAGCTCAAAGGTCCTTCCATTCTTTTTACGATCGTGGATTTTCGATTCAAGTTTCCTGAGTGCCTGCCCATGTCGATATCCCAGGTAACGAACTTGCTGATCGGTTTGCCAAAGAAACCACCGCTTTACCGTTAACACAAGATTGATTGCCAGTTGATGACTGGATTACTGCATTGCGACCTATTATTGCCCAACGTTGGCAAATCTTTTGGTCCTCATAGTCCTCAACCGCCAATCTTCTTTGCTGTCTCAAACTTACGGTTAGCCTTTGGCAATCATCTTTCCAATCTGCCCGTCATAGTGAGGTTCTTTTAACTTGCCTCCGAATTGGTCATACACGTTTTACTCATGGTTATTTAATGTCATCTCCTCACGGCCCTCGACCCCAATGCACATCTTGTTGCAAGCTCTTAACCCGGGAACTGAGGGAAGACTCTTAAGAGTTCCCCCGGCGGACTGCGGGAAGACTCTTAAGAGTCAGAGAAAGAAAAAATCAACTTTAAACATCGAAAAAAAAAATATATATTTATTTATTTATTTTTTGGGGGGCCCCTGGGCCATGCAAAATATCACTCCTCTACCTCCCCTCCTTCCCCACTTTCCTCCCCTCCTTCAGTTATCACCTATTTTCCCTGTTATTCCCTTATTCTGAGGTATATTTTCGTGCTAACATTAGCGAGTTGCAAGCAGGGCATTGTCATCTCTGTTAGCAAGCGAGTGCAAGAGAGAGAGAGAGAGAGTATCGATCGACTGTGTCTCAGTGGCCTTGGGGGAAATTGGCGGGAAAGCAGGTTGCCTCACCCATACATTATATAACTCGCGGCCTGTATCTCCGATTTTGACCATCCAAACGCTGTTTTCACTCGTTTTATTGTTGTTTCAGGTTAATACCTTTATAATCAACCCATAATAGGCGCGTATGGATAAGTATTAATGCTATTTATGGTAAAATGAATATTTTAGTGATGGAACCAGCTCAAATACGTCAGCACAGGGGGACGTTTCTAATTACCCCCATGCGCACTTCTTAGGTTAATGATTAACTATGTCTTTACAAAATGTCTTAAGTATTCCCATCTCAGATCTATTTATTTCGGTAATGACACGTTTACGGATATTTTAGCGGATTCTCCGCCATTCTCGGCCTACCAAATTCTCCGCTTCCGCAAAGATTCCTCTCTCCTCAATCAGATTTGATTCTCTCCTGGCTTTTCCTACCTCACCTTGAATAGTAGTCCATGTTGATCTAATCCTTCGGGCCAGCCCATTGGGAGTTCTTTTGGGGGGCTCAGTCGTCTGGTTATACTAATCTAAGGCAAACAAAACTCCTTGTAACTCCTTGTGACTCACTCACTCTCACTCTTTCTCTCTCACTCACATACACACTAACACACTCTCTCTCTCTACTCCTCTACGGAAGAGGCTGCTAGTCCTGCTAAAGCTAGTGCTAGTGACCCTCGCTATGCCTGGAGAAAGGTAAACAATTAAAAGAAAAAAAGGCCAGACAGGAATATGAGGTTAACACCTCAAATAGATTCAGCATTATAGATAGTGCCAAAAGTCAGTATGACTTCCCCAAGTTCTCACAGAATAGAGGAAAAAAGGATCGTCAAGTGCAGAGTGGGCAGCAAAATGCTTGGCCTACTATGCATCATTCAGACAACAAAGGATACAAACTTAACAAGTCAAACAGGTTTGGTCTTGTTAGCGACAAAGCGACGAAAACAATATTGATTGGGGATTCTCAGGTCAAAGGCCAAGAGTCTCACTTTGTTAACCCATACAGTCCCAGGGACGGTTATAGCTGTCAGTAAAAAGTCACTCCCCAGTCCCAGTGACGGCGATAGCCGTCAGCTACTTCTAGCGGTATAGCGCTGCCAATAACGAGTGGAGCGTGGCTAATTATTAGCATAGACATAGCGTGAAGTGTTGGCAACACTGTCCAAGCACAGCCAGCCTCCCCTAAGCCTCCGTCTCCCTCCCTCCTCAGTTATCAGCTAGTACTTGTGAGTGAAGCATCATGTCTCGCTGCGGCCGCCATCAATCTCGCTACCTTGGGCTAGACGAAGCTGCCGATCTCGCCACGACTATAGTGGTTAGTTCTAGTGATGAAGAATTGATAAGTCCTAGTTCTTGTGAAGAAACTGCACCTACTGTGGAAGCTATGGGCTACATAGAACTTCCAATCCTCCCGAGTCCCGTGCCTAGCACCGTGAAAAAGCCCAAAATGGCGGGAATTCATGATGGTAAACGGGTTGTACCATTACATTTTTTGACTATAGGCGAAGAAGATAGCAGTGATGATGATATCCCTCTAGCCTATCTATATCCTCGCCATAGACCTAGTGAAAGTGGGTCATCTGGGTCACGTACAAAGGGAGCGGGAGCGGGAGGGAAGGGGAGAGGCCACGGTCAGTCACGTTACCCACCCTTGCCCGCGTTATCTGCCCGCCACCCTCGCCTCCCCGCCACCACCACCACCACCACTACCACCACTCTTGGCGCCGGCTCAACCACGCCATCTACCTTCTATGGTAGAGAGAGAAAAGTAGAAGAGGTGAATCATGGTGAGGGTGATGACGATGATGATGATGATGAAACACCACCACTGCCACCATTCCTGCCACCACGACGCCACCTGAGGCTAAGTAGGCCCGGGTCACCCTTATGTGGTCCCAACTCTGCCCCTGGGCCTGACCCAACCTCTACAGCCTACCCTGCCTCTACAGCTTACCCTGCCTCCCCTGCTATCTATCTATCTATCTATTGCCTGACGCCGTGATCCCCGAAGGGGTGGCCACGAACGAACCGCCCCCATGCACCTCTGTCCCCAGTCAGTCGATGCCCCTCCTCCCAACCAGCATCGCCTTCATTAATATACTTCCTCACTCCATCCTTCCACCTCTCCTTCGGTCTACCTCTCCCTCTCTGTCCTTCCACCTCGCTCTCGTACACCCTCTTAGTCATTCTCTCGCATCCCATACGTTCCATATGGCCGTACCATCTCAAGTTGTTCCTTTTC
This sequence comes from Lithodes maja, assembly GCA_037953745.1. Taxonomy (NCBI): domain Eukaryota; kingdom Metazoa; phylum Arthropoda; class Malacostraca; order Decapoda; family Lithodidae; genus Lithodes; species Lithodes maja. Next base: position 33,407 of record JBAKBP010010871.1, on the reverse strand, counting down.
ACACTTTCCAGCACATCTACCTCCACACCACACCTCCTTCTTACTTCCTCATTCGTCTGTCTATCCCTCCATGTAACTCCGCACGCACTTCTCAAGTAACTCATTTCCACCGCTCTCACTCTTGGTCCGAGTCTCTTCCCGAACGTCCATGCTTCGCTTCCGTAAGTTAGTGCCGGGATTACCACACTGTCATGCAAGGACTTCTTCACTTCCATACCGACCACTCTATTTCTTGTTACTGCTTTTAACGTTCCTACAACCCTCTTCCCCTGTTGCACCCTCTCCCGCACTTCTTCATCCATAGTCCCATCTTTACTCAACACACTGCCCAGATACTTAACCCTCTCCGACATATGACGCAATTTTGAGCCTATTAGGGATACTTTAAAGCCTTTGTTACCATCAGGGGTATTTAGAAACCTTTAGTGTCAATGCTACAGCCTAAACATGAGGCTTGTTGACAAGCAAGACTCTGTGATTTCCTCCGTTAACTGTGCCCGCAAGACCATGAGGTGGTTCAAGAAGTTGTTCTTCCACCTCATGGACATGGTGACATACAATCCTCCACCGAGAATGCACCGGGAAGAAGGAGACCATGGAGGACTACGTCATCAGACCGTCACATGAACTCTTGGCGGTCAAGCTCCAAGAGATTCAAGCGGCGGCGACACGTGGGCAAATCCTCCCGGTCCAGGTACACAGACCAGTACCAGCCGGCCCCACCCGACTTACAGGCCGTCACTTCATGACGTCCATTCCGCCCAATCCAATCAAACAGAGTACCTCACGAAGGTGTCACGTCTGCTCCCAGGCAACCCGAAGGGAGAGGAGGCGGAAATACACCCGGTACTACTGCCGCGAGTGTGACCAAGCACTCTGCTTGGAACCATGTTTTGAGGAGTATCAGACCCTGGTAAACTACTGAAGAAATAACTCTAAGTGAATATAACTAATAAGTGAATATAAATTATAAACAACAGTGAATCAAAATGATACATAACAGTTAATGAAGAAGTGAATACAAATTATACATAACAGTCAATAAATATATCTATAATAACTAAATAATGCAGTTAATAAAAAAAACAGTGAATAGATAACTAAATATATAACTGAATAAACATCTAAATAACTGAATATATAAACTAAGTAACAGTGAATATAAATGATAAACAGTGAATGAATAAGTGAATACAAATTATAAATAACAGTGAATAACTAAATATCTCTGAGTATATAACTAATAAAAGTGAATAGATAACTAAATATATAACTGAATAAACATCTAAATAACTGTGAATATATAATAACTAAATAGCCAACTAAGTCAATAACTGAATACATCTATTTATCTATCTATTGCCTGACGCCGTGATCCCTGAAGGGGTGGCCACGAACGAACCGTCCCCATGCACCTCTGTTCCCAGTCAGTCGAAGCCCTTCCTCCAAACCAGCACCGACTTCATCCATATACCTCCTCGCTCCATCCTTCCACCTCTCTTTCGGTCTACCTCTCCCTCTCTGTCTTTCCACCTCGCTCTCGTACACCTTCTTAGTCATTCTCTCGCTTCCCATGCGTTCCATATGGCCGAACCATATCAAGGTGTTCCTTTTCACACTTTCCAGCACATCTACATAATACATAATAGTGATAAATAACTGTGAATAACTAACTAAATAACTGTGAGTAATAACTAAATAACTGTGAATACATAATTATAATGACTATGAAGTGATACACAGTGGATTTAGGCCTACTGGGGATACCACTGTATAATAAAAAACAAAAACGAGCCAATAATGTTACCTCCGAGGTGGTTTGGAAAAACATTCATAACTGTGATAGTTACACAGTAGTGACTGTGATATGAACAGTAGAGACTGGGGGAGGCTCACTATCAGTCAAAAGTACCTTCCCCTCCACCCTACCTCCTCCCTCCTCCCTCCTCCGCTTCCCTCCTGCGCATTCCTAGGCAGGGCGGCCCAGGCGGGCGAGATCGGCTGGTCTTAACCCGCTGTGGCTAGTTATAATATTTTGTTCACCCCAGTCCCAAGCCATTTTCACTTTTTGTTTTTGTTTGCTAAATTGGAAGACAAGGGTGAGAAATGAAAAAAAAAAAAAAAAAAAAATCGCCTCAGATATTTTTTTTTTTGGGGGGGGGGAGGGGGCGGGGGGGGGGGGGAAGCATAACAAAAATGTGTTGAGCCAAAATGTAAGAGAATGGTGAGAAATTAAAAAAAAAAAAACTCACCTCGGTCATTTGGGGGGCGGGGGGGGGGGGGGGGGTCGAAAGTTCGTCTCCCCCGCATGACCACCTGCCTGGGAGCACTAGGGTGAAAACTGAGTGTGGCATTGTACGGCATACATCCTAAGGAGTGTCTCACATAAATCTCAAGCCTCTAGCTCCCATACGACCGGAGTAATGAAGGTTCAAAGTGGCGGTGAACTAAGGGTGTAAAGTATCCCCACTAAGCCCACCACCACCGGCCGCGTGGCTGTCTTGGCCCGCTCACACCTACCGGCCCGGCTCGCACACACACTACGGTACTTCCCCCTCCTATTCTCCCGCCATTTCCTACCTTACGAGCCACGTAACTGATTTTAATATGCCGGACGCACGTGATGCGTCGCTGGGAGCTGGTGATCAAACACTGCCGACGCATCACGTGCGACGCTGGGATCCAGTGGGTTAAGACCAGTCCCATGACCGTTCCACGCACATAGGAACATCTGTGAGTACTTTCTATACTTCCTTGATACTCTTTATTAACTTTTCTTCATATTGGGCTGATTTTTATAATTTGACGTAGCTCTGGGACTGGCGGTGACAAAAATATAAATTCCTTCTGGTACACTACGGGTTAAGTTTCGCCGAGATGTACGAAAGGTGATGAGCCTCTCAGGTGAAAGGACTTCCAAGATCACGAAGGAAGTAGAAAAAGTCTGGTCCAAGACTAAGGGGACGGCAATAAAATAGCCCAGGTCAGTGGTAAGGACCTGTTCCTCAAAGGAAATAAAGTCGGTGCCACAGAGTCAATAATAGGAGAGGTCATGACTCTGGCTGATGAGCTACGACTCAAAACAGACAGAGGCATGATACTTGGTATTTTGCCAAGGATGTATGAAGGGGATTGTGCTACCAGCAAAGCAATAGGCTTAAATGGTAGGTTAGCTGACCTGTGTACCCAGAAAGGGGTGAGATTTGTGGACCCATTTGATGAGTTCTATGGGAAGCGCAACCTCTACCTCCGTTACGGTGTGCACTTAAGCACTAGTGGTAAACTCAAACTTGGTGATTTCCTAAATCACCATCTTTACAGCTTGCTGAAGGCAAGCAAACATGTAGAAAGCCCTACCCCAGCAAGAAAAATGCAAACCTTCATCAGCAGATGATCTTAAACTTCCAAAAAGAGGTCCCACAAAATAAGGAGTTAGTCCCCCTGAGAGCAAGAATACCTCTCAAGAAATGACAGAGTTCCTTGTAGATTGGGTGATGACCCGCAACTCCCTCTAGAATCTACACCTCAGTTGCCAATTTCTGAACTACTAGATAGTGGTTCTTCTACCTCAGGTGATAATTCACCAAGTATAGACGATTGCAACACCTCTGATAGTGTACAGAGAAATAGTGAGCAAGAAAATGCACTACCTCCAGAAACCCATTTCTGTCAGGGAAATGGGTTTAGATAGGGGGTTCTAAAATAAAATTGAATCCCCTTAAGGTAGTATTATTTAATGCCAGGTCAATTAGGAATACATTTTCCAAACTTCGGGCATTGTTGTTTACAGGATGCTTCAATGTAGTGGCTCTCAGGAAGGGGGAGGAATTCTTTTGTACATCAGAGATTTTCGAAACCCAATGACTGCAAGATCAGGTCAGAACATGAAATGCTTGGAGTAGACCTCAATCTAGGTAACTCTATCTATAGGAATGTTCTGATGTACAGGCCTCCACATCAAAATTTTGAAAAGGATGAACTTCTGTACACAAGTCTGAGTGTTGTTATCGAGGTTAAAACCAGTTTGATCTAAGGTGAATTAAATTGCCTAGTAAACTGGGAAGCAAGAACTGCAGATGCTGAAGGTAAGCGTCTTGTGGACTTTGCTAATTATAACTTTTTGACCCAGTGGGTAAATGAGCCAATTAGAGGGAACAATATACTTGCTCACCACTGAAGATGAAAGTGTGACCAGCTTATCTGTTGGGGAATCACTCGGAGGTAGTGAACACAATCTAGTTAAGTTCTTCTTTGCACCTTTAACAGCAGACCCACCAGTCCTCAGAGTGCAAAACTAGATTGCCATTGTGCAAATGTTGAAGGCCTTTGGAAAAGCTAATCCCAGATCAGACTCGAGGGTGAGAATGTTAATGCGATTTGGTGGTAATTCAAAGAGCAGTTTATGGCTCGACAAGCTGCATTAATTCGTAATTAACTTACCAAATCAGGCTCAACTCAACCAAGAAGGTTCACATGTGACATAGCTTCGGTAATTAGAAAGATAAAGATTACATACAGAAAGGCCAAAAGAAGTAAAGACCAAAGAGATTTAGAGTCCTTCAAAAATATGTGTAGAAGAGTGAAATCTCCTATAAAGGAAGCAAAGTGGAATAAAGAACTCAGGGTTGCAGCCCTCTGCAAAGAGAGTCCTAAAAAGTTCTTCAGCTATATGAACAGCAGGAGGTCATTCAAAAATAGCATAAAGGATCCAACAGGCCAACTACAAACCTCTGACACTGATATAGCTAAATCCCTAAACTACTATTTTGCTTCAGTATTCACAAGGGAAAATACCAGTGACATGCCAAGTCCAGGATTAGTGCATGAGGGTGAAGTTCTTAGCAAAATCAGATGTTCCTCGGAGGATGTAGCAAAAATAATAGATAAGTTAAATAGGTTCAATTCACACGGCCCAGATAGTTTTCTTCCTCGAGTTATATGTGAAGTGTGAGATGAAATCGAGATGAAATCGCACCTTTCTTAGCAGGCATCTTCAATAAATCACTAGAAAATGGAGAAGTCCCTGAAGACTGGAAACTGACCAATGTGACCCTAATCTTTAAGAAAGGGTATCATTAGTGTCCCAAGAATTATCGGCCAACTAGCTTGACTTTTACCATAGTAAAACTCTTAGAAGGGCTACAAGTAGACAAGATAGTTGACTACCTAGAAATCCACAATTTAATTACAGATTCCCAACATGGATTCAGGCGACACCGATCATGTCTTACCAATTTGCTGGAATTTTTCCATGAAATGCTGAGTGAGTATGACAAAAGTAGAGCCATAGACATCTTTTACTTATATTTTCAAAAAGCTTTTGACAAAATGCCTCATTGCAGGTTAACCCTTTCACGTTTTTATGACTCAGAGGTTGCCAGATTAGCAATAATAAACAGAGTTCTCTCACTCTCGTAATTACCTCTCCAAAATTAGTTTTCTGCCCACAGCTAACTCAAAGACAACTGCAGAGGTTGAAGTAACTAAACTAAAGGTTTCTAAATACCCCTGATGGTAACAAAGGCTTTATATTATCCCTAATAGGCTCAACATTGCGTCAAGAACGTGAGAGGGCAAATGTCAAAAGTGAGTGCGCTAGGTATCAATACAGAGGTCACAAATTGGATAGAAAGTTGGCTAACAGGTAGACAACAACGAGTGGTAATCAATGGTGTTTCATCTGAGTGGTCTTCAGTCACTTCTGGAGTCCCACAGGGATCTGTCCTTGGCCCACTACTGTTTATCATGTATGTCAATGACATCGATATTGGTCTATTGAGTGTGATCTCCAAGCTTGCAGATGACATAAAGCTTGAAATGAATGTGAAAGACCCCAGAGGGGTTGAACAGATCAGGATGGACCTCAACAGACTGGGTGAATGCTCGGAGACATGGCTGATGCCTCTTAACTTGGAAAAGTGCAAGGTGATGCATATCGGCCAAGCAAACCCCAATTCAGGCTATTCACTATTGGGAATGCCTCTGGAAGTAAACTGACTTGGAAAATGATTAGGGTGTTCTAATTAGCAGTGACCTAAAGTTTTTCAGGCAGTGCATTGAAGTAGAGAAGAAAGCTCAGAAATTACTGGGCTACATTAAGAGGCAATTTAAGTATAGAAATAGAGAAATAATCCTCACACTTTACAACGCTCTGATATGGCCTCTCCTGGAGTATGCTGCTCAATTCTGGTCTCCAACACTCAGGAAAGATATAGAGCGACTGGAAAGAGTATAAGCTAAGGCTACAAAGCTTATTCCATTTCTTAGAAGAATGAGCTGTGAGGACCGGTTGAGAGCTCTTGATCTCTTCCTGTTGGAGACTTGCAGACTACGAGGTCTGCTCATTGAAGTTTTTAAAATACTTAATGGGTTTGACAATGTGGATTATAGCAATATGTTTAGCCTCAATATGAATACAACACGCAACCATGACTGGAAATTAGAATGGAAAAGGTACAGCACTAGTATCTGTGGAAATTGTTTCATATAATTATAAGAACTGTTCTTCCTGGAGCAAACTTCCCTCCAAAGTTGTAAATAGTTCTTCAGTAGAGCAGTTCAAGAAGAGAGTAGATAGTATGTTGCACACTGTATAAAGAGTGTAGTGTACTAAACAATCTCTCTCTTCTTCCACTTCGAGCATCTCCTCGGAATGGACCGCAAAGTCTCTGAGATACTAACTATTCCCCGTAACTCCTTGTAACTCTCTCTCCCTCTCTTTTTCTATCTCTCTCTAATAGGCTCATCGCAATACAGGGAAAATAAGCTCAGCTATTAGCGAATTCAAGTTATTAATACGTTGTTTTGAGTGGCATATGCGTGTGTGTGTGTGCTAGTGTGTGTGTGTGTGTGTGTGTGTGTGTCCACTATGCTTATCATAATACACCTAAAGTTAATGCGCTTTGTTTTTAATAATCGATAAATGTTGAATGTTATTAAAGCGTTATGTTATGTGTATGTGTACATGTGTATGTATTTGCGAGTAAGAGAGATAGTGAGAGTGAATGTGTGTGTGTGTCCGTATGAGAGATAGAGATTTACATAGATTTACATAGATTTACATATATATATATATATATATATATATATATATATATATATATATATATATATATATACACTGACTACACAGACCTTACGATCCCAGCGAGGTGGTCAGGACTTAATTATAGTAGAGATAGCTAACCCGAGAATAAGGGACAGTGGAAGGAAAGAATAGCAAAGAAGAGAGAGAGAGGAAGAGAGAGAGAGAGAGAGAGAGAGAGAGAGAGAGAGAGAGAGGGGGGGGGGATGGATAATGGTAAAACTTGTTGTCGCTAGTTTGTGCGTTGATGAGCTTAAACATAGTTTTATTGGGTTACCTGTGGTGTGTGTATGTGTGTGTTTTTGTTTCTTCAAAAATAGTAATTATATAGCCTACTAGTTTCAAATGTTATCATTACCAGGTTTAATAATTATACAATACCTTAGCTGATTCTGCAGTAAGGCACATCGCCTTCCCAGAGAGATAATGAAAACAACTTACTATTAATGTTGTGGAAAGCAATTAATCGGAGGAAAAGAGTGTTGGAGAGAACTAATCAGTCTCCTGAAGAAAAATGGCTATTTCCCCATCATTGCAAACGAATAACAGGCCTTGCACAATACGTACACAAAGTTTTTTTTTTTTTTTTTTTTTTTTTTTTTTTTTTTTTTTTTTACTGAGGGGGATATTTTTTTAAGAGTTATTTTTTGTGAACCCCTTTCTCCGTCATGTTTAGTCTCATTAGTTTTGATATTTTAAGATGTTCACCCCATTAGTTTGACAATTTTAAGATTTTTTGCCCAATTCCTTTGTCTTTTTTAAGACTTTCTTGCTATTTAGGTATCGATTTTTCCCTGACCTGTGATAGCGAGCCTTTAATTTGGGGGGAACCGGCCTTTGGCCAGGACATACAAGTTTATCTCGAAGATGAGTTATAGTAGTGTTTTATGAGCTTGATGAAGGTCTATAGAGCAAATTAATACAACCCATGCGAGTCTCAATAGAAGAAACATTACTGACTTACTGACAATGTTGAGGGTCCAGTTGGCCTTGAGTGATGTGAATAAGGCTAGATGTGAGGCCCTACACTCCATCATGGCCTGGTGGTGACTGTGGTGATGGTAGGGCTGACCCCCTTGTGTCCCCGCCAGGAGGTGGGTCAGCCAGGAGCTGGTGACCCAGCCACCAGCCTCGTTTTGCTCAATGGACACGGTACCCTCGCCAACCTTCACACCTTATAACAGATGTGAAAAGAAAAGAAAACCAAGTTTGTAGGACTAACTTATAATACAAACTTGAAATTAAGTATATTTATATGAGACAAATTTAGGAAAAGTATATCTAACTGGTATTCATAAAGCAGCCTTTCAAGCTGATTTGCACGCTCTGTGTCACAACCGTTATGTTCGCTTCTAATTTGACCACTTTTGGGTTGAGGGATGAAGCCCCCCAGGGCTTTTTGTTATCAACAAATATATTGCCAGCAGGAGGCAAATAGCAGTTGCGACCAAGAGTGTGCGAATATCGCTGCGAAAGGTTGCTTGGATTTAACCATCTAATGTTGCTTACTTTTCCCAGTCCCAAAACACAATAATAAATATAAGTTATGTTGTGTTTCTTACCTTTGATCCACCAAGACAGTACCGCTGGAGGGTTGGCTGGGGAGGTGGTACAGGTAAGGTGGAGTCGTTCACCTTCCACCACCAGGCGCTCTCCACTCACTTCCACCCGGGTTGGAGCGTCTGAGGGCACACAAAAATGTGTGTTGGATAAATGTATCTATTGATTTAGAGACATACAGCTTACTTTTGTGATGACTCCACAGGACGAATATATAAATTGTTTGTTTGGCAATTAAATGTAAAAATTATCGACTGAAACGAGTAGTCCCTTCAGAATGTTTGGGTGGGAGTGAGGAAGTCAACAAACTTGGGCAACTTGTTCTACCCGTAAAATCACTACAAACTGCTCTATTGTATATCATATTGTTTGAATCATGTACATTTTAATTGGTTTTATTATATATCGCACAAGCCAAATTATTGTTAACATTTGTCACATAATATGACTCATGCAATTAACCCCCAAGAACATCAACCATGACTTAAAGATCGCCTGTCACGATAAACAAAGATGTTCGTAAAAGAGTAAGATTATTTAAGTTTATCAACTACTATAAATTTATATGTACAGTCACTCCTAAGATTTCGTGGAGCTCCCAAGTTTTTCAATATGCAATTACATTTATGTAATTTGATTTATGAATGGAAGTTCTTATACATACACATTTTAAGCCCAATTCCATGCATAAGCCAATCCCGATAGGTGTTTTTGCATAAAGAAAAAAATATAATAGGTCCAATAGGACCAAGTGACTGTACAGTTTGAGTACTGATTATAGAACAGTCCTTATACAAAATTAAGGGGTAGGGGGTATTTTTTAGTAAACATATTCTGTTTATCATTGTTTTACTTTCCTCCTTATACCTCCATTGAGCAAAATGAATTATCTGAAATCCCTCTTCAAGATAAATTTGCAAAGTTTTGGAAGAACAATGTTATCCAAAATCCCCCTTCACTATAAATTTGCAAATTTTTCGGTAGAACAATGTTCTGGCCGAAAGCTGATTCTTTCTAAATCAGTCTCGCTGGCGGTCGCCAGGAAAAAATGAGACCTAAATTGCACGAAAGGTTTTGATATTGATAAAGAAATGGGACGAAATGTCTTCAAATCGACAAAGTAATGGGGAGAACATCTTAAAATCTCAAAACTAATGGTGCTAAGCATGAGAGAGAAGGGAGCCAGACAAAACAACTACGTCCCCCTTAGGTGTTATATATACTGAGTACTTACAGTGTAGGGTGAGTGTGACGTTGGCGGTGAGACGAGTGTGTAGATGTTGGGTGGTTACTGGTCACTCAAGTATGTTTAACACCAAGAGTTTTCAGATGTGTTGCAGGTTACAATTAATATTATATTTTATGCTTGATGAGGTCTAGGGAACAAATAAAAAAAAACATATATATCACCTGTTGTCAATCGAACGACTAAAATGCTCGTAACATGTTAAGAGGAGCATGACTATTGAATGTTATTAACGTTTTATTTAAAATAGAACTTCAGAGGCTATCAACCCTTTTGGATTATTAACCCCGCACTCTAAGTCAAGAATAGCGTCAGGACTGGAGCCCGTTTCGAGTACTTCAGTCCCTTGATTACTGAATATATATATATATATATATATATATATATATATATATATATATATATATATATATATATATATATATATATATATATATATATATATATATATATATATATATTGAGTATATATCTCAAATACACGTGAGCCACTAAGTGTTTTAATCTCTCAGTGGGGTTAGTTAAAGCGTCGGCTATCGTCCTGACGGTCGACGGTTCGAACCCCACTGAGAGATTAAAATATATATATATTATTAGTTAGGTAAAATAGGACTGCAGAGGCTATCAACCCTTCTGGATTATTAAGCCAGCACACTGTAAGCCAAGAATAGCGTCAGGACTGGAGCCTCTCTGCGAGAACTTCAGTCCTTTTTTATTACTGAAGTCTTATCAATACTTACAATGTACGGTGAGTGTGACGTTGGTGGTGAGGATGGTCTGTAGATGTGGGTTGGTTACTGTACACTCATATACCGCACCATCCTCCTCCCTAGCTCCCCTCACTCTCTGTTCTACCCTCACCTCAGTCCCCTCCCCTCCTCCCTCACCAGACCCTACCTTCTCTAGGGGTAGGGAGGAGGGAGAACGGAGCCTGGAAGAAACAAAATTTAAACATTTCCCGTTACAAGGTTATAACATGCTTTCATATATTCAATGCCTCGTTATATATTCTACCCTTAATCCTTCTCTATCAAAGTGAGTTTGTTATCTTATGAATATATACTGTAAAAGCTGTTAATTGCTCAACTTCTACAACCGCCTTCGTTTTCTGTCACAATAATCATACCTAGGGAATGGGTATTTTTGTGAGATTACTTTGAAACGACCATAGTTTAATCAGAGCATCCACAACTAACTAGTGCCCAAATTCTGGAGCCCAGAACAGTCAATGAGGCAGTAGATGGACAGTGTATACAATATTTGTTTTATAGATACACAGAGGTAATACACAGTGTATCTAACTACATCTGATATAACTATTATTTCTAATTGGGGCACAGAAACCCTTGTTGCCTTTAATGCTTCCAAAACCCGATGTCTCCATCTATCTTGGTGTCTATTTTTCTTCTGCTCTCACTTGGAAGGACCATATTACCAGTCTTGCTTAAGGCAGCCTACCAGAAGCTGGGTGTGCTCAACCGCCTCAAGGGGTTCTTTACCCCTGCACAGCTTCATTTTCTGTACAGCGGCACAGTGCGTCCTTGTATTAAGTGTGGTTCACATGTGTGGGGAGGATCCTCTCACACCACTCTCCTAGACAAAGTAGAAAGAAAGGCCTTTCGTATCATTAATTCCCGCCCACTCACCAACTCTGCAAACTCTCTCTTCGCTGCAATTTTGCATCTCTCTCGCTAATCTATCACTACTACAATAATCAGTGCTCCTCAGAGCTCTCCCAGTGTATACTACCTCCTCTACGTAGGGTACGTGGTACCCGTCTACCAACACAATCCCATCCCTTCTCTGTGAAACTCTCCAACCCAAGAGTGAAATGTTACTCTCAGTCGTTCTTCTATTCAACAGCTGAGCTCTGGAACTCTCTCCCAGAATCAGTCTTTCCCTACACCTATGACTTAAATCGCTTCAAACTCTGTGTCCAGGTATTTATGCTCGAACGTCCCTTGATTTTGGCCCTGTAACTCCTTCAAGTATGGGGGAGGGACTTGCTACAGGCAGTTCTGCCTTTTGTCTCCCTCACTTACATAGAAAATAAATAAAAAGTATAGTTAGACATTCAGTAAGTCAAGTTCACCCTTCCAAAGCCAATTACCCATGTATTTCTTTGTTTTCTGGCTTATATTAGACAGTTTTATTCAGATTAGGAGGGGCATATACTGTATATGGAAGTCAGAAAGTTAACCCGAGAAATGCACAAATGGCTTATGACTTGCCACCCCTAGTGCAAATTAATGGTCGAAGTGGTAACCATCGCAAAACTTTATTTAATGCACGTCAACATGTTGGTATCACACCAACACACCCCACTGCGAAGGTTATTTGCACACAAATTATGTTGATATGTTGTGGGCGTGTTCGGGAGTTCGAAGGTTGGCGGAAAATAGGCATGCAGCCTTAGTTTGGTCCGATGCGATGCGTGGAGGAGGAGGGAGGGGAGGAATTATCTAATATCCCTTATCTCCCTTATATAACCATGTTAGCAAATTTAGGTGTAGGGAATTAATACAACATATCCATATACAAGGTGAGGTATACACGATTCGGGATTGACAGAATGGAGGAAGGCAGGAGGATTTTTGCCTCCCCTCCCTTCCTCAGTTTATTGAGGGTTGGTGTCCCCTACTTCCCATAGCTAGTTTTGACTTTACCTTTTTCATCATTCTTATTTCTATCTTTTTTCCTGATAGTGGTGAAAGCAGTGGGGCCATAATGGTGTGCCCCAAGGTTCCCTAGTGTCTTACTCTCACAGCCCACTGGCCCAAGTCGGCCTTTCTCTCTGGCATATGGATGCAGCGACCCCACCGCCCGCCACTTCGGTGGTGCAGTCAGCCTCTGTAGCAGTTACCATGATTTCTTGTTACTGCCTTATTATAGCACAGTAAAGGCTGGTGTGGTGCTATTTCGCCAGGTGCAAGTGCTTCAGGGAGACTTTATTGAGTTTTGCTGAGACACTGTTAGCGCTATACCAACATCAACCACAGTGATGACATGATGGGGCTTTGTTGTGGCAAGGCTTTGTTCTACTGTGCTGCAGTAAAGACTGTAGCCACCGTGTTATAATTGCTGTGCACTGTATGCAGTACTGTGATTGTACCATGGAAGCCACATTCACCACTGTGGACGGTTGCGATCTTTAAACCTGTATGTATGTATGTATGTACGGTATATTATCTGAGGAGGAGGGACGGTCCCAGAGCCCTGCCACCGCCTATTCGAAAATAAAGGTGAGTGTACGTATGAGGTTTAGGCGTTTCATCATGTGTGGTATCGACAGTTGCCATGTTGGCCTATTCCTGATCCAATTTGCACCCGCCTAGTCCTATTGGTGCGCTTTGTGTACGCTATTACAAATTTTGCTTACAGAAGATTATCGCTATCACCTACAAGAACCTTCTGGAAGGTTTATCGCACTCCTTGTGTTAATTGAGAGAGTCTTTACCCATATAATTCCTACAGATCCTTCCTAAACTGTATAATAGCCAGAATAGACTCAAAATGTGTTACAATATTCATATGGTTAAAAGATAAATATATCAATAAATCAGAACACAACTAACCTAAAGGATGGGTTAAGGGGTCGGCCATGACGGTACCAGGTAACCCAGGGCCGAGGGTTGCCACCAACCACCAGACATGTCAACACCCGCCTCTCTCCCTCCGACAGTGCCTCACCCGTATGGTACCCGATGATAGTTGGAGGCTCGGGTGCGTCTGTAAAAGAAAAAAATTGAATCAATTATCATTTAATCCAATATAAGTGTTTCCCTTTGCTGCCTGTTTAAAAAAACAAAAAAACCAGACACACACACACACATATTGGGTCGGGTTAGCCTAGTGGACTAAGGCACTGTACAATGACCGTGAGGTTGAGGGTTAAAGTCCCCCAGAATCCTAAAGGTTTATTCGGCTATCCAGATTGAGAGGATTATATTGTGATCTTTCCCTAGACAAGCTGATCAACTATCAGCTTGTGTTAGCTTATGTGTACTTCTCTCCAGTGCATCTGAGTATTTACTATGGTGAGAATTCGGCATCCCCCGGTTGCCAAAGGTCGCATGTGACCTCGTAGTTAACCCGCCATTGGTGTTTGTTAAAGTGACGCGTATGTGAATTAATTAGCGTCAATTCTGACATAATCTGTTATATTTTCCATATAAAGCAATATTACTACTTCATATTGTTGATATAGGTTAAGTGCACACATAACATATAATTATACAGAGTGTACACATGCCTTAATCATATTGCAACAAATACACATGTACTTTCAGGGCAATACCACCAATATTTCATGTCCCATGATAATGTACTGTACTCTTTAGTAGCGGCAACGTTGCACCAAATATATCCGGCAACGTTGCACATGTTTCCTCAGTAAGCGCCGGTCAGCACTCAGCTCACAAGTGCCCCCAGCTCTGTATCTCTTTGGCTAATATACAGTAAGTACCTACAAACTTATCTCTGGACTTTTATTTTACATCCTTGTGCAAGAATGGATTATCAAGGTTGTTGTAGCTATACATGACAACCATACATGGCGCAGTGTGATATTAAAGCCAGGAGATACGAGCAAAGACCGGATAATAAGCCAGCCATCTTGCAATACCTCACCTCTCCAACCCTGGATTTATTATTGTGCAGTGCTTTATAGTGCAGTGAAGTGCTTAAGAGTGTAGTGCAGTGCCTTTATTATATGTCCCATGTCATTTGTGCCCATTCCCGACTTGCTGTGAGGGTTATAGCCACCGAACATAGCTAGACAAGAGTGAGGAGTGGCACACCCTCCCTCTCCGACGGCTCCAGCCACACTGAAGCTTCCACCCCTCAACTCCTCAAGCCCTACAGCAGGGCCGGTACGCGCAGACACAGGTACACACGCATCTCTGACAAGTCAACACGGTGTTGCCAAGCCTACCGCACTCATCCACTCTAACACAGATAATGTATCGCACTTCTAAATATACTATTCCAGTTGCACTGCACATTTTCATCGTTCCTGCAAGACTACAGTGTGTCAACTATCAACCAAGTATGGAAGGAGATGGGCAGCTTCATGGGGAGCCTACAGACACCCCACAAGACCATACTGGGGATGAAGAAACTGGTGGAGCTACTGGTGGAGATAATGATGGAGATACTGTTGGAGATGCTGGTCATGGGTACCATTCAGTTCATTTCACTCCACCCCCTCATCCTCCCACCACCCTTAACTTCACTCCACCTCCCCACCCTCCCCCCACTTTACCTCCACTCCACTATAGGGAAATGCCCCCCCCCTTTCACCACACCCTGCAAATCTACAACCTACCACAAATGCAGACCTCCTTCAGCTCATACAGTATATGGAGCAATGCAGACAACAGGACGACTTCATCAGAAAACAGGAGGAAGACCACAGAAGACGGGAAGAGGAACACCGACGACAGGAGGAGGAAACAAGACGACGCATGGAGGAGGACTACAGGAGACAGATGGACGATGCCAACTTCTCAGCCCTTGTCCAGGCTCTGGCCCAAATTACCCCACCTGCCGCCGCACCTACACCCACCTCACCGGGGACAACACCCCATTCCACAACGTCCTCCACCCCTACAGCTTCACCTTCACCACAGAAGGCTATCACCCAGAACCCGCCACCCTTTCGTGCTGATGCCACCTTCCAGGTTTTCAGAGAATGGAGGCGTCGATGGGACGATTACTCTATTATGGTGGACTTATCTAAACTACCGAGGGAGAAACAACTGATCCAGATGCGGATGTGCTTAACCCTGGAGACACAGCGGCTTTTGGAGCACACCTTAAGCATACCTCCTGCCACCGACAAGACCGTAGACGAAGTCCTAGGTACACTTCAGGAGCACATCAAGAATTCTCGCAATGAAGCTCCCCGTCGCAGTTGCAAGCAAAAACAGGGCGAGTCATTCAACAACTTCTACGTCCGCCTCTGCCACATCGCCGAAGAAATTGACGTCTGCCCAGGGAACTCTTCAGCCTGCAAGGAGACCCAACTCAAGATGGTCATTCTGATGGGCATACACGACGAAGAACTTGTACAGAAGCTGCTTTCCCTCAACGCCACCCCTTCATTACAGGACATCGTCAACACTTGCCGTGCATACGAGGCCACTCGAAGCGCTACATCAGCCATACGTGCCCCACCGTCCCAGGTTAACGCCATGTCAGCGTACAAGCAGAAGAAGCAAGTTAAGGAACACGACAAGTTCTCCTCATCGCAACAGTCCTTGGCATCGGCTGCCGCCTGCCAGCGTTGTGCTCGCCGGCACGACAAGAACAAGTGCCCGGCTGAAGACTACACCTGCACCAACTGCGGCCGTCGTGGTCATAAGCCTAGGACTCCTGTTTGCCCTGCTACCAACGCCCAGTCTCGTCGCTGCAACCATATGGGCCACTACGACAAATGCTGCAGATCTTCAAAGAAGCCCGCCAGTCAGGACAACTCCACACCGGACAACGACGCTTCCCCCCACAACAAGTCTACAGCAAAGAAGACCACAAGTTGCCGACGTGTGGGATCACCTGTTCAGGCACCCACACTGACATCCGTGATTCTCACCTACAGCGACACCACCAGAAAACTCCACATGCTCCCAGACACAGGTGCAGACATCACAGTGATGGGCCTAAGACACCTCGACATACTTCGGATTCCTATCAGCAGCCTACGACCTCCGCCTCTGACAACGACGCTCAACGCGGATGGCTCTACAATGGCTTCTGCTTTGGGGACGTTTCATGCACAACTCACCATCAGCAAACGTTCCTGTTCTGCCACAATCCACGTCCGCGAGGGTGTTCAGACGCCACTTCTGTCCAAACACCACTGTCAAGAATTGGCCATCATCTCAGCGGAATTCCCCAAGCCAATTCTACAGGTTAAACACATCAACAGGTGTAAGGAGCTACCTTTTACAGCCACCACGTCACCTGCAGAAGCCAAGGAGTTCTTTCTTCGAGAGTTCAAGGACGTGCTGATCTCCAAGGAGTATCTCCAGACAGCTCCACTCAAGCCTATGAAGGGTCCCCCAATGCGGATCGACCTCAAGGACGATGCCGTGCCTTTTGCCATCCACACCCCGCGGCAGATCCCCTTTGCTTTCAGGGACAAAGTTAAGCAGGAGCTGGACTCGCTAGTGGCACAAGGTATCATCAAACCGGCCGGCGATGAACCTTCGGAGTGGTGCCACCCCCTCGTCGTAGTCGCCAAGCCCAATGCCGAAGTTCGCCTCACCGTAGACTTCACCAAGCTCAACTGCCAAGTTTCCCGCCCAGCCCACCCCTCACCGACGCCTTTCGAAGCGATCCGCAGTGTGGCCCCGCAGGCGAAATTCTTCACAACGGCAGACGCCCTGAGTGGATATTGGCAGATGGAACTTGCTGAGGAGGACCAGCATCTCACAACTTTCATTACACCTTATGGCCGTTTCCATCACTGTAGAGGTCCAATGGGTTTCGCTGCAACAGGTGACACCTTCTGCCTTCGCGGTGATAAGGCCCTCCAAGGGATGCAAAATTGTGCCAAAGTTGTCGACGACGTGCTGCTCTACGACGAGGACATCAACACACACCTTCAGCATATCCACGAAGTGCTCATACGGTGCCGCGACAGTGGGATCACACTCAACAAGGACAAGTTTGTGGTCGCCGCACCCAGTGTGAACTTCTGTGGGTACACGCTCTCAGGTGAGGGCATCTCGGCTGACCCTGGCAAATTCGGAGCGATCAAGGACTTCCCGACACCAGCCAACATCACCGACCTTCGCTCATTCATGGGTTTGGTGAACCAGCTGGCGGAGTTCACCCCCGACATCGCCACTGTCGCTCAGCCCCTGCGCCCCCTGATGAGCCCGAATAGGTCGTTTATGTGGACCGCTGACCACGATGAGCTTTCCGCCGGGCCAAGGCTGCCCTGCTCAGTCCACCCATCCTAGCCTCATTCGACCCTTCCCTACCAGTGATTCTACAAACTGATGCATCCCACCTCAATTGTATTGGATACACCCTCCTACAGGATCATGGCAACAACCGTCTCCGCCTAGTTCAGTGTGGCTCGAGGTTCGTAAGCGACCCAGAGTTCCGCTATGCCACCATTGAGCTGGAGATGCTAGCCGTGGTCTGGGCCATGTCCAAGTGCAAGTTCTACCTCATCGGACTGCAACACTTCACCCTCATGACGGACCATTGCCCCCTCATCCCCATCTTCAACAACTACACCCTTGATGCGGTTGAAAATCCCCGCCTACAACATCTGAAGGAGAAAGTCGCACCTTACCTATTCACAGCCGTCTGGCGCGCTGGCAGGTTGCTCTGCATCCCTGATGCATTGTCACGAGCCCCTGTCAGCCACCCGACGCCAGAGGATGAGTTAGCATGCGCCGACGCCACGGTTCACCTCAGGTCCCTCGTGACTGTCAATGCCGCCGCCACCGACGTCAACTCTTCTTCACAGGACGCAGACCGGATTCTCCATGAACTCCGAGACGCAGCCAGAGCGGACCCTGTGTACATCCGCCTGCGTGAGTGCATTACTTCGGGTTTCCCCACCAACCGCTATGACCTACACAACTCTCTACTCCCATTCTGGAAACTCCAAGACTACCTGTCAGCAGATGGCAAACTCGTCCTGTACGGAGCGAGGGTTGTGGTTCCTGAAGCCCTCCGCCGCCGCACCTTGGCTCGCCTGCATGATAGCCACAGAGGTGTGGAGGCCACTAAGCGTAGGGCGCGACAGGCTGTCTTTTGGCCTGGCATCAACTCGGACATCGCCAACACAGTCCAAGCTTGTGAGGCGTGTCAGGTCTTACAGCCTAGTTAGCAGCAGGAACCCATGCTCAACGACAACAACCCAACAAGGCCTTTCGAGTCTGTATCGGCCGACTTCTTCGCTGTGGCGGGGAAATCCTTCCTCGTCGTAACAGACCGACTCTCAGGCTGGCCCGTTGTTGTACCCTGCAAAGGCGATACTACCGCTTCAAACACCAACGGGATCTTCTGCCGCTACTTCAGGGAAGTTGGTGTACCCCTCCGCCTATGTTCAGATGGAGGCCCACAGTTTACTAGCCGTGAGTTCCGGGACTTCATTGAGCGTTGGGGAGTCAATCACTTTGTCTCTTCCCCACACTACCCACAATCCAACGGTCATGCCGAGTCTGCCGTCAAGTCCGTCAAACACCTCATACTGAAGATGGCTCCCTCAGGCAACATCGACTGTGAAGACTTTAACCGTGGACTGTTGGAGCTCCGCAACACCCCGAACTTCACAGGCCGCTCCCCGGCACAAATCCTGTATGGCCATCCACTACGGTCTTGTGTCCCTGCTCATCCCCAGTCCTTTGCAGCAGAATGGCAAGCCAAGGCCGAGGACTGCAACTGCCGTGCAGCCGCCCACACTGCGCTGGTGCAGAGAAACTATGACCAGCACGCACGCCCCCTTCCCAGGTTGAGAGTCGGCACCACAGTGTGGATCCAAGACCCGACTTCTCACCGCTGGAACAAGGTTGGGGTCGTCATGGGCTGCGGCAGGTCCAAGGATTATGAGGTTCGTCTCCCCAGTGGTCAGATATATTGGCGGAACCGTCGCTTCGTCCGCCCAGTGAATTCCCCTGGTGTTGACCCCCTCCCCCATAACCCTGAGATCCCTGTGTCTTGCACGGGCCCGGAAAGAGAGTCCTTCACTTCCCCCATGGCCCCACGTAGGTCTGAAAGGTTCCTAGAAAAAGAGTCAGCTCGACAACGTATTGCGAGCTTGAAGGGGGAGGGAGGTGTTGATATAGGTTAAGTGCACACATAACATATATACAGAGTGTACACATGCCTTAATCATATTGCAACATACACAGATGTACTTTCAGGGCAATACCACCAATGTTTCATGTCCCATGATAATGTACCATACTCTTTAGTAGCGGCAACGTTGCACCAAATATATCCCGCAACGTTGCACATGTTTCCTCAGTAAGTGCCGGTCAGCACTCAGCTCACAAATGCCACCAGCTCTGTATCTCTTTGGCTAATGTAAGTACCTACTAACTTACCTCTGGACTTTTATATTACATCCTTGTGTAAGAAAGGATTATCAAGGGACAACCATATACATATGAATACATTTTACTTGTATAATGAACAAGTGAATATTGAACAACTAGAAAATAGGTGTAAGGACAAAATATCCCGTGTGAAACCTGTGACGCATGTCCACGTGTGAGCATGCTGTACAGAACGCCTAGTCATGCCCCACTCTCGCTAGGATCGTCAGGGCAGGAACTTTGGCTGTAGTCTATGTAGAGTTTCCTAACTTAGTTCATGTGAGCCGTTGTACTATAAGTATTATGAATATGTATTTTGTTTTCATCTGAGTCAACGAGTTCTATTTTATATCATTAGTTGTTGTTGTTGTTGTTTTTCCCCAAGCTGCCTGGCCGAACAGCCCCAAGGCCCCGAGCAAGGCCAAGGCCATAACCTAGCGCCCCCACAGAACCCTCCCTGCCGACCACAATAAAGCCTGGGTGACCGAAGCCACTCCATGGCGGGGAGCTGAGGAGGGTGCGGAAACGCCCGGGAAACCAAAGCCCCACCCAGGGCCCTGTGCCCCTCAGCAATTATGAAGAGAAAGTTGAGGGACAAAGGAAAGATGTGACGCTTTGGCTTCCAATCTTGGTAGATTAGGAGGTCAATCCACGCAAGAGACGCCGTCACTTGAGATCTAGAAAATATATAAGTAAAAGGAACAGTCAGAGTAAGCTATGGGTATGGCAGAGATCGCTCCGTTCTCACTCTGATAGACCAGCCCATCACCACATGACTAGAACCCAATCCTCTAAGCAATCAGCTAGGAAAGGCCCTAGAAAGCCGCCTTTGGCGGGGGGATAGCTCCCCTATTTCAACCCTTTTCGGGGTTGGGCACCCGCCATATATATATCATTACAAATAAGTTTTACACACAATACTTATAACTAACTATATCATTAGTTATAAGTATTGTGTGTAAACTTATTTGTAATGATGGGAAGAGACACAGCCACAGTTGGGGGTCAGTGGGTGCGCCAGGCGGGAGGTGGGCCTAACTCACTAGCACCCCCCCCCCCCCCCCCCTCAGTGCTAGGGGAGTCTTTGTCTATCCCAGAGGAGAGAGAGAAATTACGTAATGGTTGTCAGCGGGCGGTCCTTAGTAGTTCACATTGGGCTCACTAGAGGGCCGGGTATAAAAAGGGCAGTCTAGCCATTTTTTCATCAGAACTCATTAGCAGAGTGACTTCTCATTTCCCTTGCTAACTATATATATTCTTCTGACTGATGTGAACTTTCTCTACTACCTTACATTCTTATCTCCTCTTTTCCCTGCCTGTTTAACTTCCATGGTCCGTTGGTGCAGAGCTAGTCAGCCAACGTATTATCGCTTGAGTTCTCACGAGATAATTGCCTATTAGATAGCCTATTTTGGAAAGGTTAACTTAGAATAGGATTGATTTATGTTTGTTGCACTTGTATATGCATTTCCCTGGGTGTTATTATTATTATTCCTGTTTTCTGCTGGTCTAGGTAATGCTAGACTGGGGTAAGGCTTTTCTGTGTTACGAGTTGTTGTTTGATGCAGTGGTTAAGCGATAAATCTGCATACTCGTTTCGGTTCAGTGAAGCCTAGGTTGTCTTCGCGGCTGACTGTGTTGAGTTAATAATTTACAGTGTGTGAGGGCAAGAGCCTAACCACCCTGTATTTTATTAACAGTTTGTTTTTACTTTGTCAAGGAGCCGGGAGAAAACCAGATACAAGGGATCTGGATTTCTCAAGTGCACTTGTCAGTTTTAACGTAATACTTTAAACAGTTGTGAGGACTTCGCTAGGCTACGAGCCGTTTTTGCTCAGTCACTGCTACCTTTTGCCCACAGTACCCCAGCTAGACTTTACTCGATTAGTAGATACAGAATAGTATTGAAGCTTTCCTTATGTATGATATTGTTTATGCACTATTGATTTCATGTGTTGCAAGCTTGGCTACTTTAGTGATTAGTGGCCCACGAGCACAATCCGAGTAGGCTATTGCCGTTGCATTTGCGGAGTACTTCTTTTTAATGTTTGCCATTTACTATTGCATATTCTTTTAATTATTCTTATGCCAATTTAAACCTTTAATAGTATTTAATTGCCAGTGTTTTTGCTTATTGAATTACTGTTCAAAATCCGATACGTACTTCTTACGAGCATCCGAGAAGCATCTAACTTTTTTCAGAAGATTCCTTGCTCGATGCTTAACCCGGCAAGCGCGATAGGCATCACGGAAGGCTTCCTATAGGGAACGCGATAGGCCTCACGGAAGCAAGACCATAAAAAAGCTTTCCAAAAAAAAAAAGGGCCTATCAAAACAAAGGAATTTGTCTCTAGGTGAGATAATTCCCCTCCAGTACTCATCCATGTAAATCTCACCCACCCCCCTCCCCTCCTTCCCCACCTTATTCCCCCCTCCCTCCCCTCCTCAATTATCACCTATTTTCCCTCTTATTATCATCATTTATCGGTTATTTTTCTCTCCCGCGATAATGTAGCACAAGTGGGTTGCAGAAAAGATCGTTATGTAACACCCTGACACCGGCCCACACCGCCCCACTCGTCTCAGTTACCTCACAAACAGCGAGAGAGGAAGGTTGCCTGTGGCTCTCTCTCGCCTGAGATTATGACCGGGTGGCCAATATCTTCGTTTTTCACCACCCAAATGCTTTTCCCACTTATTTTAGCACTCTTGAAGGTTCATATATACATCATATATGTAAAATAAAAACATACCGAAAACAAATAATGCTCTATATTGTAAATATAACGAATTCTGTCAGAATCCAAGGCTAGAAATGCACAAATAACTACCCTAGCCCCTAGGTCTATTTAGCGCTTGTCAGGTTAAGGACTATTAATTAACGTAACGTAATAGTGCCGATCCGAAGTAGAGGGTGGAGGACTTCTTAAGTTCTTAGTCAAGGGTGGATTACTTCAGCTTCGGCCAACACTATTCTTTGGTGTTGTTGTTTCTTACTTCATTGTTTGATTGTTGACCAGACTAGATAATTCCTGTCTCTTTATTAGTCTGTTGTTGAACACTAGTACCGAGTTCTTGTATACCCCGTTATAGCAGATTGAACTCTGGAGGGTATTGGTGTTTTTTGTTCGGCTGGCAGTACTCAGGGGTTGGGATCGTGTGTTTCCGTTGTGGCAGCGAGCCGTATTCGAGTCCTGATTGAGAGCCCTTGTGTACCCGAGTGCCAGTTCGTAACAAATGGCGACCTTGCTTAGGATTTTGTGAACAGTATAAATTTGTGCAGAGTTGTACAACATTTGTTTGTTTGTATTTTAGCGTGCATATTGAAGAATATTTTTTTTTGTATGGCAATTAGTAAAGCATTTAAGAGACTCCAGTTAATTTAGTAATTAGTGCTTGCATAGGAAGTTTAACACTTTTGTCTCAAATTTTTTTTTGTGGACTTCAGTATGTCGTGCATTAGCACTGACGATGAGCGAGAGCTACCATTTGAAGGTGTGCCGTTAGTAACCAGTGAGGAGGATGCTAGAGTTTTTGTGAGTAAGCGGTACCACGTGACGGAGGAGAGGCTGACTGGGGTGGATGTTTGTAGCTTGCACCTGATAGCCAAGGTTTTGGGCATTTCCAATGTAGTAGGGATGTCCAAGGGGGAGCTGATTTCCTGGGTGTTGCGTGGGCGACATGGGGTTTCGGAGGAGAGGGCGTTTGGGGGGGTTCCTCCCCAGATCCCCTCTCTCTCGACTCCCACAGTGCCGTCCACTCAGTTACCGGAGGTTAGCACTCTCCCACAGAGGGATGAGAATTGGCAGATTGGAGTGCCCTTGGGTGGTGCACATGGTGGTTCCCCAGTTTTTGCCCCCCTCCTTCAGTAGTGGCAGCTCCCTCTTCCTGCCTGTCTCCAGATATGGTATTTAGACTTGAGCTTGCTAAGATTGAGGCTAGGAAGCAGGAGAATGAGACCAGGAGGCAGGAGGATGAGACGAGGAGGCATGAGATTGAGGTTAGGAGGCATGAGGCTGAGCTTAGGTACGACTCGGAGAAATATTGTGCTAAATTAGATTTAGATAAGTCTCGTGCAGAGTCGACAGGGACTCGGATGGGCCGTGAGGGCCAAGTAAGAGAACAGTCCTTGGCCCAATTAGTCAAATTGGTGCCGGTATTTAGTGAAACTGAAGTCACAGAATTTTTTAATCGTTTTGAGAAGAAGTGTAGGGAGCATAATTGGCCTGAAGAGAAGTGGGCAGCTCTAGTCTCCTCAAGACTTACGGGTAAGGGTCTGAAGGCTTATGATGCACTGCCTTTAGAGTCTTGCATTGACTACCCAGAATTGAAGAGAGCTGTCCTACGGGCATACGAGTTGCAACCGGAAACATATCGATTGAAGTTTCGGGGTGTTACAAAGACTAGGGAGGCGACCTTTCTTGAACATGCCCGGGACTTAAAAGATGCACTTAAAAACTGGACACGTTCTGAGAAAGCTGAGACGGCAGAACAGTTGACTGAGCTGTTTCTGCTCGAGCAGTTTTATAAGTGTACTGGTGCAGAAATTACTTTAACTATTAAAGAAAAGAACCCAAAAACTCTACAGGAGGCAGCTGAGATGGCTGACCTTCGGCTATCACTAATTCGTGGGTGCAGGTCTGCCCAGCGTAGTGAGGCAGGTAACAAG
Source organism: Lithodes maja (assembly GCA_037953745.1). NCBI lineage: Eukaryota > Metazoa > Arthropoda > Malacostraca > Decapoda > Lithodidae > Lithodes > Lithodes maja. The sequence goes on along the minus strand of JBAKBP010010871.1, from coordinate 8,787 downwards.
GGGCGTGACGCCCCACCCCCCCGAGTTAGTGATATACCTTATGCAAACAAGTACAAGAGCCATGATACCAAGACTGACCACAAGACTAGCACCGTCCCATTTAAGAAGGGGCCGGGCCCTTCCCAGTACCAAGGGAAGCCCAAAGGGGAGTTGGAGTGTTATCATTGTCATAAAAAGGGGCACTTTGCAAGAGTCTGTCCTAGCAAACCACCTACAGCAGCTGTGTCTTTGGCCTGCAACATTGGTGTGTCTCCGAAGTCATCTGAGTTTGCCCGGGGCAGTTCGTCAGAGGCTGAGGCACAGCCAATGCAGAAGCACCTGGGAGGCTCGAACCCTGCTCAGGATGTTTTTTGCGACCATAGAGGGCGGGGTTGCGTGATGTGGGCGGGGCGCAAGCATGGAGTAGAGGTCTTGCGTGATACAGGTGCTTCCCAGACTCTGATGAAAAACTTGACTGGCTACCCTATAAACGCGGCTCGGGTGGTAGTGGTGCAGGGTATTAATGCAACTCGGTCATACCCGCTGGTGCGGTTGGAGTTGGAGGTGGATGGTGTGGCACGTGAATTGGATGTCGGGATTGTGGAGAAACTGCCAGTGGAGGGCGTCGACCTTCTTCTCGGCAACGACTTTGCAATGCCTGCTTCTGAAGTTCTACCCTTAGTCGTTGCCTAGAGGCCGGCCGACGTGAGTAGGGAAGAGCAAGAGTGGGTCGAGCGGTGCCAGACACAACCCATGGCGTGTGTTGTCACCCGAGCTCGGGCAGCTAAAGTGTCACAGCCTAGTCCTCCGTCTTCAGACCAGCGGAGGAACGATCAACAGGAGGAGGCTAAAGCTGGAGTTGGTTTTAAGAGTTTTGACTCGGCGGCTCTCCTGGGTGATTCAGTATTAGCACCATTACTTAATTCTGGAGTAGCCCCTGGGCCTGTCATGGAGAGTGACGAGGCTGGGCATGACGAGTCTCCACGACAGCAACGTTATGTACATCGAGAGAGACAGAGGGAGCAGCCCAGTATCGGGGAAGGTCATGCATTGCTCCGGGAGCAGTTAGATCGCTTGGCACCCTCAGATATACGTCGGTTGCAACTAGAGGACCCTGAGCTCCAAACGTGTGCTAATGGAGCTGTAGAGCTCGACGAGGACGGCGATGCACAGCCAGGAGATTTTTTTTATTTAGAAGGCATCCTCTATAGGCATTTTCAAGACCCTAATCGTAGTTGGCAAAAGGGGTCCGGAGTAGTGGACCAGTTGGTGGTGCCACGGGAATGCAGGGATAGCCTACTGAGGTTGGCGCATGACATACCATTGGCAGGACATCTAGGGGTGAGAAAAACGGTGGCGGCTTTGGGGAAATTGTTTTGGTGGCCGGGGATGAAGTCTCATGTGCAGTCATGGATAAACTCATGTGATATTTGTCAACGTGTCGGGAAACCGAACCAAGTTATTCCTAAGGCTCCGTTACACCCTATTCCTGTGATTGGGCCACCCTTTAGTAAAATTATTGTTGACATGGTTGGTCCACTCCCTCCCACTAAGGCTGGAAATCAATTTTTGTTAACCATAATGGATGTTGCCACTAGATACCCCGATGCATACCCTATGACAAATGAAATGGCTAAGACGGTAGTCAGTAACTTGTTGTGGTACTTCTCAAGGTACGGGTACCCGGAGGAGATTCAGTCTGATCAGGGATCTAATTTCACCTCCAACATGTTCAAGCAAACAATGCAACAGCATGGGATACGAGCAGTAGTATCGTCAGCGTATCACCCTGAGAGTCAAGGGGTGCTTGAGCGGTGGCATGCTACACTTAAAAGCATGCTCAGGTGTTATTGTGCTGACAACGGTATGGATTGGGATCTTGGATTGCCTTATGTGCTGTTTGCTGCTCGGGAGGTACCTGGTGAGAGCCTGGGATTTAGTCCAAACGAGCTGATTTTTGGACACCGTGTCAGGGGGCCCCTTAACATGCTGAAAGAAATTTGGGAGGGGACTGTGCAGCCTTGTCCATTATTAAAGTATGTGCTTGAAAGCCGTGAGCGCATGCTTAAGAGTCTGGAGATGGCAGGTAGAAATTTGACAGAATCACAAGCTTTGATGAAGGACAGGTATGATCGCAAAGTGAGGCTCCGGAAGTTCACTGTAGGACAAGAGGTATTAATTTTGTTGCCTTTGGTTGGTAACCCCCTCTCTGCGAAGTACACTGGACCTTATAAAATTGTATAAAAAATTTCAGACTTAGATTACCTTGTTGCCACTCCAGACAGGAGGAAAAAGAACCAGTTATGTCACGTGAACCTTATTAAAGAGTATGTGAGGCACCCCTCTGAGCCTCTCACTGTCCCTGTGTTGGCTTGTTGCGGCCGTGGTGGAGAAGGAGAGGGGGACAGTCAAGCTTCAGAGGAGGATAGCTGGGATCAACATGTTTCAGCGGATCAGTGGGCGGGGAACTCGAGCCTTAGGGCTGACGAGGCTATAGCTCATTTGCCTGAGCCGCAGTTTGATGCTATCCGTCAGTTGTTCGGTTCATACCCCACTGTATTTGCTGAACACCCAGGCCTCACTACTCAGGCTATGCATGATGTTGACGTGGGGGACCATCTACCCTTTAAGTCAATCCCGTACCGTGTGCCCCCCATAAAACTACCAGCTCTGAGGGATGAGTTGGAGTATATGCTCGGTAGACGGTTGATAGAGAAAGGCACAGTTAAGTGGACTTCCCCCGTAACACTGCAGCCTAAGCCAGAGGGCAAGGTACGCTTTTGTATTGATTTCCGTAGGTTAAACGGTTTGACTCCAACTAACCCATATCCTCTTCCTCGGGTTGATGATAGTGTTGACAAAATTGGTAATGCTCGTTTTTTGTCTAAAGTAGATTTAGTAAAAGGTTACTGGCAAGTACCTTTGTCCGAGCGTGCTAAAGAGGTATGTGGTTTTGTTGTGGACGGGAGTACCTACCAGTGCAATGTTATGCCTTACGGACTTAAGAATGCACCAGCAACGTTTCAGAACCTGATGAATGAAATTGTAAAGGACATTCCAAATTGCACCGTATATTTGGACGATGTAATCATTTATGATGACGACTTTGAGAGCCATTATGAGCACCTTGAGACCTTGTTCCGGAAACTTAGTGAAGCAGGTCTGGTAGTAAATTTGGCAAAGTGTGACTTCGTAAAAGCCACTGTGCAGTACCTTGGGTTTGTAGTGGGAAGGGGACAGGTGTGCCCTCCTCAGAACAAGGTACAGGCTATCAATAAATTTCCGCACCCAACAACCAAGAAGCAGATTATGAGATTCTTGGGTATGATAGGCTACTACAGACGCTTCATAAAAGGTTACTCAACGGTGTTGGCACCTCTCACAGATTTGTTATCTAAAGACAAAAAGTTTTTGTGGGCACCTGAGTGTGAAAAGGCTTTCACTTTGGTGAAACATTTGCTATGTACTCACCCGATACTCAGGGCCCCAGACTTTAACAGGCCTTTTCAGCTGGCAACAGATGCTAGTGGTGTAGGGGCTGGTGCCGTCTTGCTACAGACAGACAATGAAGGTGTGGAACACCCAGTAAGTTTCTTTTCTAAGAAGTTCAATGCTGCACAAAAGAACTATTCTACAATAGAAAAGGAATTACTGGCGATTGTGCTGTCGCTCAGGCACTTCGAGGTGTATGTTACCAGCCTATGGCCCAGTCGTGGTTATCTACACTGATCGTCACCCTTTGAGATTCCTGAATCAATTTCACAATCGCAATATGAGACTGACCAGGTGGTCTTTGATGTTGCAGGAGTATAACCTGGACATCCGTCATATTGCTGGATGTGACAATGTGATCGCGGATTGTTTATCAAGGGTGGATGATCAGTCGTAGGCTATCACAGGTGTGTGGGTTTGAATGGAGGAAAATAGGCTGCCCTTATAGTGCAGCCGGGAAAAAACATATTAAAATATAAAAATCATATAAAAACTCTTTCTTTTGATATAGGTAATCGTATAAGTTTGTCATAGCCTATAGAGTTTGAGTAGTCCACGAACTATCAAACGGCTGAGCTGCTGTAAGCTCGCTCTGGGAGCATGATATTGTGTCTTTTTGCTATTGTTGGGAGGAGTTATAAAATGTGAATTTTTTTTTAATAATAAGATGTGTTTTGGTGATAAACTCAGCTTTGTTTTAGTGCCATGCGGTCGCTGGGTGTGAGGGGCTTGATGGGGTTCTGTGTTTGTCAGATATTAGCTCAGGGTTGAGCGAGTAAAATCTTGGGGGAGGTGTGACGCATGTCCACTGTGTGAGCATGCTGTACAGAACGCCTAGTCATGCCCCACTCTCGCTAGGATCGTCAGGGCAGGAACTTTTGGCTGTAGTCTATGTAGAGTTTCCTAACTTAGTTCATGTGAGCCGTTGTACTATAAGTATTATGAATATGTATTTTGTTTTCATCTGAGTCAACGAGTTCTATTTTATATCATTAGTTATAAGTATTGTGTGTAAAACTTATTTGTAATGATGGGAAGAGACACAGCCACAGTTGGGGGTCAGTGGGTGCGCCAGGCGGGAGGTGGGCCTAACTCACTAGCACCCCCCCCCCCCCCCCCCCCCCCTCAGTGCTAGGGGAGCCTTTGTCTATCACAGAGGAGAGAGAGAAATTACGTAATGGTTGTCAGTGGGCGGTTCCTTAGTAGTTCACGTTGGGCTCACTAGAGGGCCGGGTATAAAAAGGGAAGTTCTAGCCATTTTTTCATCAGAACTCATTAGGCAGAGCGACTTCTCATTTCCCTTGCTAACTATACAGTATATATTCTTCTGACTGATGTGAACTTTCTCTACTACCTTACATTCTTATCTCCTCTTTTCCCTGCCTGTTTAACTTCCATGGTCCCGTTGGTGCAGAGCTAGTCAGCCAACGTATTATCGCTTGAGTTCTCACGAGATACTTGCCTATTAGATAGCCTATTTTGGAAGGGTTAACTTAGATTAGGATTGATTTATGTTTGTTTGCACTTGTATATGCATTTCCCTGGGTGTTATTATTATTATTCCTGTTTTCTGCTGGTTCTAGGTAATGCTAGACTGGGGTAAGGCTTTTCTGTGTTACGAGTTGTTGTTTGATGCAGTGGTTAAGCGATAAACCTGCATACTCGTTTCGGTTCAGTGAAGCCTAGGTTGTCTTCGCGGCTGACTGTATTGAGTTAATAATTTACAGTGCGTGAGGGCAAGAGCCTAACCACCCTGTATTTTATTAACAGTTTGTTTTTACTTTGTCAAGGAGCCGGGAGAAAACCAGATACAAGGGATCTGGATTTCTCAAAGTGCACTTGTCAGTTTTAACGTAATACTTTAAACAGTTGTGAGGACTTCGCTAGGCTACGAGCCGTTTTTTGCTCAGTCACTGCTACCTTTTGCCCACAGTACCCCAGCTAGACTTTACTCGATTAGTAGATACAGAATAGTATTGAAGCTTTCCTTATGTATGATATTGTGTATGCACTCTTGATTTCATGTTTTGCAAGCTTGGCTACTTTAGTGATTAGTGGCCCACGAGCACAATCCGAGTAGGCTATTGCCGTTGCATTTGCGGAGTACTTCTTTTTAACTCTCCCAGACATATATGACGCGATCGAGTCATATGGCAGAGTGAACCAAAAACACATATGACGCGATCGCGTCATATGGACTTATTATATTGCTAGAAAATAAGTTTATGACGCAATTGAGCCGGTTTTTTGGCTGGTAAGTCCGATAAGTTAGATGTACATGTGGAAAAAATCTAGCAACCCTCTAGCGTCCCTGTGAGGGCCCGCGCGTGGTAGAGAGAGTCAGTTTCTTCCCATCAGCCAGCCTAGTAGGTGGGTGTGTGCGGCCCTTTAACCCTCGTCTAGCGGGCCCTCTGTGGCCGTTTTGGGCCTTTTCAGGCCATTCTGACTGCTATATCAACCATCAGTATGAAAGGAACTGTATTGTGCCGAAAACTAGGTGGAAATCGCTACACATTGACGTAACATACAGCTACGTAGCACTCGTGGAGCACTGACAGTGTTACCTCGAAGATGGAAGTTTAGCAGATTTTGCTACCTTGCTCAATTTTAGCGAACTATTGGTTACACTGTGATCCTCTCGCGCGGTGGGGAACTGGAGTTAGTGTGGGCCGGGAGGCCACAGATATCGGACGTATGGATCATTTCTATCCCACTCATTTTCACTCGATTTCCACCCTTTTTTCACTCGTTTTTTTGCTGTTTTTCAACTCGACTTATGTGGTGAGCCGCTCTTTAAGGGTTTAAACCAAGGGGCC
>JBAKBP010010870.1:0-75387 GCA_037953745.1 Lithodes maja | reverse complement strand
CTATACCCTCATGCTTAGCTTCATTAGTTTTGACATTTTAAGACGGTCGCCCCATTAGTGTGGGGATTTTCGGACCTTTCGGTCCATTTTTGTGTTTATTTTATGGCCTTTCGTGCCATTTAGGTGTCGAATTGCTCGCCTGTAATTTCGGAGGAATCGGCCTTCGGCCGGGACATGTTTCTACTGAAAAATGTACAGATTTATATAGAAGGGGGATCTTGAGAATGGTTTCTTAAGCTTGATGGAGGTCTAGGGAAGAAACTAAAGAAATTTCAAATTAAGATAATAAATCGACCCATAAAAATATACCCTCCCCCCCTTAAGTGCTCTTCAGGTTAACCATTTCAGTACGATTGCACCATTCTTCCATTTATTGTGGCTATCAGTAGACGATATTATGCAGTTATAAATAGGGCCTTTAGAAATCGACAGGGTATAAAGTATCATAGTACATCTCTTGTCTCGCACACATTCTTAGTATATTACCCAAAATCGTCTAATGATACCCAGAAATAAAAATGAATATAGTCCTCGTATACTGAAAGGATCAATATTTAGATCTTTTGTTCCATTTAGGCGTCCATTTTGTCCTGGCGAGCAATAGCGAGTCTGTAATTTAGAGTATGCGGCCTTTGGCCAGGACATTTGTCTACCGAAAGAAATGTACAAATTGATCTCGATGAGGGGTGTTGGGGGTGATTTTTGTATATCAACAGCGTGTCATAATAGTTCAATGACCCTTATACCCTATAGAATATTATATAAAGGGGAATATACTGTCAAAAGCTCAAGTTCTATCTTACCGTTGATTTAGTGAAGTGAAAAGACAAAACAAAAAAACAACAAGGCTATTGTATACTTACACCCCTGCCCAAGTGGATCAGACCAGTGTGTGTGTCTGGAGGAAGAGGATATAGTGTTTCAATTGTTCGGCAGGTGTTCAAAGTTTCAAAAGCCTTGTTCTGGCTTCACTCAGAGCAGGGGTAGGATGGAACTCTAACTTTTAACTCTACTGTACATCCAGGTTTTGCAATTCCACATACCGGTTTTTTCAGTACGAAAATTATTACATCCTCATTCCTTTTGCCTATTCCACATTTGTTTTTATATATCACTTCTCATTAAATATCCACATAACTATTATATACCAAATATCCACATAACTATTATATACCAATACATTTATTATATACCAATACATTTATTATATACCAATACATTTATATCCACATAACTATTATATACCAATACATTTATATCCACATAACTATTATATACCAATACATTTATATCCACATAACTATTATATACCAATACATTTATATCCACATAACTATTATATACCAATACATTTATATCCACATAACTATTATATACCAATACATTTATATCCACATAACTATTATATACCAATACATTTATATCCACATAACTATTATATACCAATACATTATATACCATAACTATTATATACCAATACATTTATTTTGTAAACAAAAAACATACTTTTGTGTTTATGTTCACAGGCATCTTTTAAATATCCACTCCAATTGTTAAACAGAAACATTGTTTTTACAAGCACATACGTTCTTTGACATCCACATATTTTTGAACACCCTCTTCCCTCTTTTTACACCCACATCCCCCTTTTTTACACCCACATTCCTTTGTTTAAACTCCCATCCTATTTTAACATCCACATCCCGGGGTTGACACACCTTCAACCCCTTATAACTTCCACATCCCTTGTTTGACACCCATATCAATAATATTTAATTTAACTTTTTCCCTATCTCCATTTTTGCACACCCTAATCCCCGGTTTTCCTGCGTCTGTGTACGAGAATGATCACCGTCCGTTTGTCATGGGGGGCGGCTTGTTTGTTTGTTTGTGTGTTTGTCTGGGGACAGGAGCTACGTACGGTGTTGACTCCAGTGTGTGCCGGTTTGTTGGGGTTTATTTGTTGCTTGGTTTACTTTCGTTCTCCGTTTTCTTTCATCCTGGTGGGTCTCGTTTTCTTTCGTTCTGTTGGGTCCCGTTTTCTTTCGTCTTGTTGGGTCTCGTTTTCTTTCGTCCTGTTGGGTCTTGTTTTCTTTCGTCCTGTTGAGTCTCGTTTTCTTTCGTCCTGTTGGGTCTCGTTTTCTTTCGTCCTGTTGGGTCTCGTTTTCTTTCGTCCTGTTGGGTCTCGTTTTCTTTCGTCCTGTTGGATCTCGTTTTCTTCCCTCCTGTTGGGTCTCGTTTTCTTTGTCCTGTTGGGTCTCGTTTTCTTTCGTGCTGTTGGGTCTCGTTTTCTTTCGTCCTGGTGGGTCTCGTTTTCTCCGTCCGTTTGGGTCTCGTCTTCTCCGTCCTGTTGGGTTTTGGCACATGACCACGATAAATATCCATTCATCGGGTACTGGATATCAAACTAATCATGTACTGGACCCAACTGCACTATGCTTAGGCTATGTGAATGCTTATGTGAAGCCAGAATGTAAGATTAATGCGTATTGGTACTGAAAGGTTTAAGCTGGTCTATACAGTCCCTGTACTCCTAACTTTTCCTCATAAACTGGTAGACCACTGCTGAGGAGAAAAGTGCGTGGGCTTATTATGCCAAACTGAGCGTGGAGAAGAGCTGTGTTGCCGGCTTAAATATACCGTCACATTTAGCAGCGGATTTGTAGTGGTGTTTTATATCCGCTAAGCGATATCAATTAATTTAGAACTATGGCCAATATTTATTCTGGTTAAAATTATACTATTCAAGATTTTAGGCTACAAGATTGTAAATAGACTACAGGTACAGTGAAAGAAAATATCGTCAGTAGATAACTATTCTATAAGATAATAATTTACAGGACTGTCTTGGGTGTGTCAAGGTGTGTGAAAATAATTAGGCTAGGTCCTATATATTATTTTTAGTATATATTTGACTCCGATACTGTGACTCCGAACTGTGACTCCGATACTGTGACTCCGATTATGTGACTCCGATACTTGACTCCGATACTGTGACAATGATACAATGGGCCGGTGTGGGTCTGTGACTCCGGCTAAGGTCTGCCTGTATACCCACCTGCATATCAACGTCAATTTGGCCTCCTACCTCTTAGCTAATGATACTACACGCTCACTCTCTCTCTCTCTCTCTATTAATTGATTGGCTAACTAAAATATCAGTAAAGGAACAGATGCATCTCCTATTCATGATAGGGAAGGATCTACATACTACATCAGATCAGGGGAAATACTAACTATTCCTTACAACTCCTTGTAACACGCACACGCACACGCACACACACACACACACACACACACACACACACACACACACACACACACACACACTCTCTCTCTCTCTATATCTCTTCAAATCTCTAGTGCTACCGCGGCTTGAATACTGTAGCGTATTATGCTGGGGTCACACATTCACGTATATCGCTCCCGTATGCTCCCGTCAGGCGTGATCGCCAATTTTGTGTTATGACGGGCGTAGTCCGGCCGTGTACGCCCGTATAGACTACGACTATTGCACTTCCCGACATGACATACGTACCTACCGTAACGGGGCCAGTGTTACGTCAGACGTAATGTAGTCGTATGGAGCTACAGCTACGTACGTGCTTGCGACTTGCGTAAGCATGTCCCCGTTAGTCCGCCTGAGCTGCCGGATTTGCGGGAACACAGGCCACGCCCATGGCCACGCCCCCACAAGACCTACGTAGCTGAGGCCGTACGTCTTGTGAGTTTGTAGGCATTACGTGGACCGTGTCCGGACAATCGTAGTCACACCCCGTCTGTCCAAACACAGACAAAGACAGTCTTTGTCAACCACGTAGGTCTGGGTTGGAATCTGGGAACTACAAAAGGGCAGGAATGGCCACACCATTCCCATTCCCAGTCCTTCATCGGCACCATGAACAACATCGCGGAATTCATCCTGGAGGAGTTCAATTTTGTGAACTCCCTTTATAGAGGAAAGACCATTCATCCTTGTAACCTTTAACCCGCTGAGTGCCAGCCAATTTTGACGGTGTGCTTCTGCCAGTGCCAGAGTTTTTTTTTTTTTTTGGCTATATCTATCAAGTTGGGAGAGAAAGGAAGGATAATGGTAAAAAAAAACACTCCCCTTGTCCATTTTCGCCAGAAATCAGGTCCCCGATGGTCCCGAAAGTAGCTGAAAAGACACTATAGACTACAGAGACTTTTATGGTATCGGAATGTATGGGTGGGAGGGTGGTTTTCGGGTTGGTTGGGGGAAGGTAGAAGGGTAATTGACTTGTGTTACACATATGAAGCCGATTGGTGAGGTAGTTTCGCCACCACGGATATTCCTTTTTTTCCTTATCTTCGTACGGATACGCTGGAAGTGGGTGGTGGGAGGCGGTTGGGGGTGTGGTGGGGGGAAGGCAGAAGGGTAAGGGACTTGTCACACAAATATGGAACCGATTGGTGAGGTAGTTTCGCCGCCACAGATTTTGCTTTTTTTCCTTATCTTAGTACGGATACGCTGGAAGTGGGTGGTTGGAGGTGGTTGGGGGTGTGGTGGGGGGAAGGCAGAAGGGTAAGGGACTTGTCACACAAATATGGACCCGATTGGTGCAGTCGTTTTGCCGCCACAGATTTTCCTTTTTTTTCCTTCTGACGGGACCGACAGTCAACGAGTGGGTGGGAGGAGGGATTTGGGATTTTTGTGGTGGGTAGCCTAAAGGGTAAGGTACATGTGGTAAAAATATGAAAGCCATAGGTGCAGTCGTTTCGCTGCTACGATTTGTTTTCGGCAGGGTGCAGAGGGTGGCAGGGTTGGCTTCTTGGTTGCTGCTCCGGTGTGGTGAGAGGTGTGACGGAGTGTCCCCCGCTGGTCCCCCGCTGGTCCCGTTGTCCCCGTGACCCCACCATACAACGGTGCCGGGTCTTCCCGCCAACTGCAGTGCGGCGGTTCTGCCAGATGCGCCCGGACTTACTTTCACTTTCCCGTTTTACGTGAACATTGTACGATTGGCGGGAGCCTTACGTTTTACCTGTCTAGCTGCTACGTTTTACGGGGCTGCACCCGTAAGACGTAGCAGCTAGCCAGGTAAAACGTATGCTTTCCCGACTTTTGACATACGTGAGCACGAGCCCCGTATCCGATTCGAAATCCAAAACATACCGGGCGACCTTGGCCGCACCAACCACCTCCAAGACCAGCGTGGCTACACCCGCCATGCGTACCAACCCCCACGACTAGACACAATTTCATTTAAGTTTTGCTAGACACAATTTCATTTAAGTTTTGCGTACTAAGCCCTTACGTTTTACGTATTCGGTTGCCAACTACCAATAAACCTTCGTATGGGAGCATACGGGAGCATATACGTGAATGTGTGACCCCAGCATTAACATCCCCATACAAGGCAGGTGAAATAAATGACGTAGAGAGTGTACAAAGAAATGTCACTTCGCATATAAGTTCGATAACACAGCTACACTATTGGGAGCGTTTAAGAGCACTGAATCTGTACTCACTGGAACGTAGAAGAGAACGTTACCTAATAATATACATGTGGAAAATCGCAGAGGGTTTAGTACCAAACCTACATACTCCGATAGTCATGAAATTCAGTGATAGGAGAGGCTGGGAATGCGAAATCCCTCGGATGAATAACAGGGGTGCTATGGGCTCTCTGCGAGAGGGCTGGTTATCACACAGAGGCCCACGTCTCTTCAACAAACTCCCACGACGAGTAAGAGATATGAGGGACGTCTCGTTAGACAGCTTCAAGAGAGCCTTGGATGTCGAACTGTAAAAGGTGCCAGACGAGCCCATCCTCGCAAGGGAGCGAGCTGTCGCTTCAAACAGTCTACTGCACCAAATCACCACCCATAACGAGGGGCGTCGCGCTCCTTGGTGCCGCTAGAAGAGTGGCGAACACATCATAAGGTATCATAAGGTAAGGTAAGGTATCTATCTATATATATAGATAAATAGATAGATAATCGTTGTCACATACAATAATTAACATTAGCTATATAGCTTGATGTACTAGATGTGTGACACTATATTTCTAAGGTTATAAAGCTGAGTTATATCAAGTTCCTTCTTTGATACAATGTACCACTCAGTTTTGGAAGGTAGTGTCACACGAACGCTCTTCCCAGCAATTTTTGGCGAGCAACTTTTACCTGGCAACATTTCGTTTTTATTTGTTTGTGTTTTATGTTTATGTTTTATGTTTAAGGGCAGTTTTTTTTCTGGACCCCTTCTGTCTCATGTTTAGCCCCATTAGTTTTTGAAATTTTAAGATGCCCACCCTATTAGTTTTGACATTTTAAGATATTTGCGCTATTCGTTTGGTGATTTTAAGACCTTTCACCCCATTGCTTTGCCAATATTAAGACCTTTCGTGCCATTCAGGTGTCGATGTTTTCCTGGCGCGTGATAGCAAGCCTGTAAATATATATATATATATATATATATAAATAAGGAGGAAGCATTCAAACGGTACCGACGCCTTAAAACTCAAGACTCTCATTCTTCATATGTTTCTGCCCGGAATCAAGCCAAATCTGTTCTTCGACTTGCCAAACACTCTTTCATCAATAATAAATGCACTGAACTATCCAACTCTAGCTCTTCCCAAGCTTTCTGGCATCTAGCCAAAAACCTCTCCAACAATTTCTCTTCCTCGTCTTTCCCTCCCCTTTCCCACTCTGATGGCACAACCATCACTTCTTCCTCTGACAAAGCTAAACTCTTCGCTCAAACTTTTGCTAGAAACTCCACCTTGGATGATTCCGGTGCTATTCCTCCCTCTCCGCCCTCCTCTCTCTTACTTATGCCTAATATCCTAATCTCTTCTAAAGATGTACTTTCTACCCTCTCTGGGCTTAACACTAATAAGGCGTACGGTCCGGACGGTGTTCCTCCTGTTGTTCTCAAAAACTGTGCTTCCGTGCTGACTCCCTGCCTAGGCAAACTCTTTCGTCTCTGTCTATCCTCTAACGTCTTCCCTTCATGCTGGAAGTTTGCTCACATTCAACCTGTCCCAGAGAAGGGTGACCGCTCTCAACCCTCCAACTATCGTCCAATTGCTCTTATCTCTTGTCTTTCTAAAGTTTTTGAAACTATTCTTGCTTTCAAATTTCTTAAGCATTTCTCTTCTCATAATCTGCTCTCAGATCGCCAGTATGGCTTCCTTAAGGGTCGCTCTACTGGTGATCTTCTTTCATATCTTACTAACTCTTGGTCATCCTCCTTTCGGGACTTCGGTGAGACTTTTTCTATTGCACTAGACATATCGAAAGCCTTCGATAGAGTCTGGCATAAATCTTTAATTTCTAAACTACCCTCCTTCGGTTTCTATCCCTCCATCTGTGCCTTTGTCTCTAATTTCCTTTCCGGCCGTTCCATAGCTGCGGTTGTGGACGGCCATTGTTCACTTCCTCACCCTATAAACTCCGGTGTTCCTCAGGGCTCTGTCCTATCTCCTATTCTCTTTCTAATTTTTACAAATGATCTCCTTAACTGTACCTTAATTCCCATCCATTCATACGCAGACGACTCAACCTTACACTACTCCATTAGTTTTTCAGAACGCCCCAGCCAGCAATCCCTCAACGACAAACGTAATGAAGCCATAGAACTCTTAAATTCTGATCTAAATACTATTTCCAATTGGGGCAGAGAAAACCTTGTTAACTTTAATGCTTCCAAAACCCAATTTCTCCATCTATCTACCCGTCAGGATCTCCCAGCGGACTATCCCTTATTCTTCAACAATACAAAAATCAACCCTTCATCTTCTCTCAATATTCTTGGTGTCTCTTTTTCTTCTGCTCTCATTTGGAAGGACCATATTACCAGTCTTGCTAAGGCAGCCTCCCAGAAGCTGGGTGTGCTCAACCGCCTTAGGGGGTTCTTTTCCCCTGCACAGCTTCTTGCTCTGTACAGGGGCATAGTGCGCCCTTGTATTGAGTATTGTTCACATGTGTGGGGAGGTTCCTCTCACACCGCTCTCCTAGACAAAGTTGAAAGGAAGGCCTTTCGTATCATTAACTCCCGTCCACTCACCAACTCTCTGCAATCTCTCTCTCTCCGCCGCAATGTTGCATCTCTCTCGCTATTCTATCGCTACTATAATAATCAGTGTTCCTCAGAGCTATCCCAGTGCATACCACCTCCTTTACGTAGGGCACGTGGTACCCGTCTTGCAACTCAATCCCACCCCTACTCTGTGCAACTCTCCAACCCAAGAGTGAAACGTTACTCTCAAACTTTCTTCTACTCAACATCTGAGCTCTGGAACTCTCTCCCAGAATCAGTCTTTCCCTCTTCCTATGACTTAAATTGCTTCAAACTCCGTGTGTCCAGGCATTTTGGCTCGAACGTCCCTTGATTTTGGCCCTGTCACTCTTTCAACTATGGGGGAGGCACTCGCTATAGGCAGTTATGCCTTTTGCCTCCCTCAATCACATAGAAAAAAAAAAATATATATATATATATATACCGGTATATATATTGTTACGTATCTTGATCCTCAAGTGGTTAACTTGATGAATCTAGATAGCACAGAGATATATATTAAGGTATCAGTCAGCTGAAGGCAAAACAAAAGTAAAATCTAATAAAATTATTTTCTGTTGTTGCTTCCTCTCCTTTTGGATCTTAGGACTTGGTATCCTTTATTGACTGATACTCTTTAATTATGAAAAAATACTGAAACTAATTAAAGTCATGTAGTATTTATAAAGAATTATTATTTAACCGAAGCTTAGTAGACTATGGTTATGAACCGAAGAAGTTATATCTAAAGAAGGACTATTAATTCTATAAAAAGTCTTGAAAGATAAATATTAAAGTAAGAATATTTCTGTCTCTTACCCTTTTTTAAATGAATAGATAGTTTTCTTATATGTCCTTTTATTTATATTTAATGTAGTTATTATTCTTGGTTCTTGTCTTACGTTAATAGTATTATATTATTATTATCATCAGGATTAATATCAAAGTCACATAAAAAGTTAGATATATATTTAATAATTAGTTAAATGTATTTCTTAACCACGTAACATTGAGGTTTGATATGAGTAAATAAGTTACAGGATCGCTTCATAGATTCGATTCAGGTCTCACTCAAATAATATGAAAAGCAAAATAATATTTTGAAGCTAAAAGAATTTTCTTCAGCTTAGGAAATCACTGGAAGTAACATTAAAACAGCCATGTTAGTCTAAGGCGATATTACTAATATGAAACAATAGTATCACCGTACTAAGTACCGTTAAGCAATGTAAGCTTAATTAAAAGAAAATGAAAGAACTCGTAAGTATTAATATAAAACAATGGTATTACTTTCATCATAACCCAATTACTTAAAGAGTTGCTTTAGTCCACAAGTCAGTCAACTAAAATAGTTAAGTATATAATAGTAGCGTTAACGTTAATTCCCAATCAAATAGTTAAGAACATAATAGTAGCGTTAACGTTAATTCCCAATCAAATAGTTAAGTACATAATAGTAGCGTTAACGTTAATTCCCAATCAAATAGTTAAGTACATAATAGTAGCGTTAACGTTAATTCCCAATCACATATCTCACTAACCAACATAACGTAAGTGTTTACACCGAACACACTTAACACACACTTATATAATCTGACTGACAGTCACAAACCCATTATAATACTTCACCCCATCTTCCTCCAGCTGCAAGTTCACCTTCCCAACTCCAAATGAGACTGATTTGAATGCCCACTACTCGGGTCTTATATACTAAACAATGACGGTGTAGGAACGAATCAGGAGGCGGCGGGTAGTGCGCGCCCCAATCACAGCTCCTCGAGTTGCGTAGCAGGTGCGTGGTCCAATGGAGTCTCCTGGCGTCGATCATACGTCATAGCGTCGAGTCATCGAAGTAGTTTGCAGGGTCCCCTATGATGCACGCAGGTGTGAAGGCTTGTTTGCTGGTATGCTACATGACAAGTCAAAGTCTGCATGGATACCTTCAGGCTCTGGAACAGTCTGTTGCGGGTCAGTAAGAGAACTGAAGACTTTGTCCGCACCAGGCTGTCCACAGGTCCTGACATTCACTGCCACAGTGGGAGAATCTGGAGGAGAGGAATCAGGGGACCTATGGTAGGGTTTCAACATATTTATATGGAATACTTGCGTGGGCTTTCTCCTGTCTGGGGTAGTTACTAGATAATCAGTAATGCTCACCCTCTGAATGATCTTATATGGGCCCCTGAACTTGGCAGATAAAGGTTGGCCAAAAAGGGGGAGCAGGACCAAAACCTCATCACCAGGCTGAAACTCCCTCTCACGGGCTTTTCTGTCATACCAGTTCTTCATGGAGCTTTTAGCCACTGTCAAGTTTTGAGCTGCAAACTCACATGAGGATCTCAGCCGGGTTTTGAAATCTGAAACATACTTGAGTAGGTTTTGGTTCCCCTCCTGGCCAACTAGGCTATCCTGCAATAGTTGCAAAGGACCTCTTACCTGGTGACCGAAAACTAGCTCATTAGGGGAAAAACCCAGGGATTCAGTTGGAACCTCACGAGTAGCAAATAAAAGAAAAGGTACCCCCTTATCCCACTCAACTCCGGTCTCTGTACAATATTTACGCAACATTCCTTTTAATGTCTGATGATATCGTTCAAGAACCCCTTGACTCTCTGTGTGGTAGGTGCTAGACTTAACATGCTCGATACCCAACTCCTTCAGGGACTGCTGGAAAATGTTAGAGGTAAAATTAGTTCCTTGATCACTTTGCACCTCATGGGGGAAACCCATTCTGGTGAAGAATTTGAGCAGTTCCTTGATGACAGTTGGAGCAGAGGTAGTCCTTAAAGGTATAGCCTCTGGGTAGCGAGTTGCCATGTCCATAATAGTTAATAAATAAATGTTACCTTGGGAAGTCTTAGGCAATGGGCCTACAATGTCCACTACCACCCGAGTAAAAGGATTCTTGAAGACGGGCAAGGGCACCAGAGGATGTACAGGCACCTTCTAATTGGGTTTTCCTGTCATCTGGCAAGTGTGACACACTCTACAAAACTCCACTACATCTGCACGCATTCCTGGCCAGTGAAAGTGGGCTCTGATTCTGTCTAGAGTTTTTCTCACACCTAGGTGTCCTGCCAATGGTATACAATGTGCCATTTCCAAGATATCTCTACGACAAGGTTTGGGGACTACTACTTGATGGACGTCCCAGGCCCCGTCATCGAATGGTCTGTGTGGCTGTCTCCATCTACGCCACAATACTCCTCCTTTGAGGTAGAAACATTCACCACCCTCCTTCTCACATTCCTCTTCACTCACGGCCCTGGCAGCTAACTCCTTGCATTCACTATCATCTCTCTGTAGCTCTACCAGGCCACTAGGACAATTTGGAGGGGTTTCATGGTCATCGTTGGGGTCAAGATGAGCCATAAAGGTGTCAGATAAATCCACCTCAGTCACATCATCAGGCACAGTTGGAGCGTCATTCACACTCTCATCATCCCTTTCATCAACTCTTACATTCGGTACATTTCGGTCTGAGGGAACTGCTACTTGAGACATTGAACGTGTGACAGCACACACAGGGAACACTGTTGGCATCTCCTTTTCGAGCTCACCGGTTAGTGGCTCGTTAACAGGGGAAAGTGACAAAATGGGGTCTGGTCGGACCTTCTCACCTGCTACATCATTCCCCAAAAGGAGGGTTACCCCAGGCACAGGGATATCTTGGGACCTACACAAAGCTATGGTGGCCTCACCCTGTAGTAACTCGCATTCAATTTCGCCTTTTACCAAGTGTGCATAAAACTGGCCTCCAGCACCTCTCATTACAACTGGTTCGCCAGGTGGGCACTCAGTGTAAGGATTCACCATGAGGGTGCTAGTAGAACCTGTGTCTCTCAGAATTTTTACCTCATGCATACAACCATTTAATCTCACGTTGCCAGATGAAATAAAGGGACGGTAACTGTCCTGCACTGATGGTGAAATTATTATTGGCTTAACCCTAGTGCGTTGCACCACACATGCTACTACACCCCTGTCTCGATGATTTACGTTAGCTGCTAGGTACTCCTTCTGTCGGGAATCCTGTATTAAAGGAACTTTTGGTGCTAGGTACTCCTTCTGTCGAGAGTCCTGCATTAAAGGAACTATTGGGGCTAGGTACTCCTGTCGGAAGTCCTGCATTAAAGGAACTATTGGGGCCTAGGTACTCCTTCTGTCGGGAGCCCTGCATTAAAGGCACATCTGGAATTTGAGATACGGCGGCAACTGTCTGCCCCGATCTCTCGGTTTTCTCCTTGGCCCAGCACTGATAAGCTAGGTGGCCTCTCATGCCACAAAAAGTACATCCTCTAGGGGATACGGGAACGTTCCCTCTTTGAGTATTACTATTACTTTTGGGCCCACCTCTGTTACCATTGCCCTGAGTCGCATTTTTAGTTGGGGGAACAATTCTATTTTGGCTAGCTGGGGAAGACGTTACAGGCTTGTGACTGGGTCTGTCAGATTTGTGATTGGGATATTTAAAATTAGAACTAGAATTATCGTAGGGCTTCTTTCCACGAATTTTGTTGTTGAGCACGTATGTGTCAGCCATATCAGCGGCGTCGGCAAGACAATCTACCTTTTTCCCCTTTAAATGATAGGATACAGAAGAATCAATTTTCCATAGGAAATTTTCTAACAGAACCAACTCCTTCAGATCGTTGTAGCTTGTGACTTTCTTACTCTTGACCCAATGATTGAAAGTTTTAGTCATGGTCCTGGCAAATACCTTATGGGTTTCTTCTACTTTCTTCTGTTTTTTACGGAAAGATTGCCTGTAAGCCTCAGGCTGCAATTGATAGGTTTTTAGGATAGCTTCTTTGAGATTGTCATAATCCTGCCTAACTTCTGCTACTTCTGACAAATACGTGGCTCGAGCCTGCCCTGTCAAAACGGTTTGTAACATAAAAGGCCATTGATCTCTTGTCCACTTCATACCTCCAGCAACTTCCTCAAACAAAACAAAGAAATCCTGCACATTATCCTCAGTGAAAGGTGGAATGACACTGGTCATAGTTAATCCCAGAGGGGGAGCAATTACGGGAGCATTTGTATTGACATTTAGTTGAGCCGTACGATATTGATATTCACATTGTTCGGTCGTTGCTCTGGTATTTATTCTGGCTAGTTCTATTTTTAGTCTGGCTAGTTCCAGTACTTGATCACCGGTCAAACCAGGTGGCAATTGTTCATCAAGTTGGCTAGGTTTACTCGGGATCCCACCAACTGCTCCGTCACCCTCCTCGCCTTCTACAGGGAACAAGTGGGTTTTTATGGTCTGAGCCACCTCTACTTTGGACATGTTTGAGACAGTTAATTGGAGATGTGAGGCAAGCATTTTCAGTTCGGATTTTGACAGACAGTCAATATCAGGGGCTGTGGGTTCTGATTCTATGAAAACTCGAGCATCTTCGTCATTAATTAGATGAGGCATGATTAATATTTGATTTTTAACCCGTGGAGCCCCGGCTAGTTTTGTAATGTTTGCGCACCAGAACCCGGCCGGTTTTCAAAAAATGGTTTTATTCCAGAAACAATAGCGAATGGGTTAGGAATGAAGGAAAAACCACGAAAAACCGCTCAAAAAGCTTAAAAAATGGTCCTACAGAGCCCCCGAAAACGGATTTTATAAGAGTAAAAAATTGAAGGCAATTATCCCAAAAAACCAGGTTATTGCGCGCTCGCGCGCACGCACGTGGACTTTGAGAGTTTTCAACCATCGGCACGGTTGCGTGGGATACGTACACAGTTCCCATACAAATCTGAGCCCTCTTGCGTGGCTACACCTGAGGTTACGGTCGGCGCAATTAGGGGAAATTAGGGTGACTCGCCAGGCGCGTCGCTGGGGCTGTGCGTTACATACATCGCCGACGCGCCAGGCGCGTCGCTGGGGCTGTACGGGTTAAGTAGTGAAACGGTAATGAAACTGAGTGAAACTGTATGAAACGAATCCTGGCAAGGTCGCCACTCTTCTGTTACGTATCTTGATCCTCAAGTGGTTAACTTGATGAATCTAGATAGCACAGAGATATATATTAAGGTATCAGTCAGCTGAAGGCAAAACAAAAGTAAAATCTAATAAAATTATTTCCTGTTGTTGCTTCCTCTCCTTTTGGATCTTAGGACTTGGTATCCTTTATTGACTGATACTCTTTAATTATGAAAAAATACTGAAAATAATTAAAGTCATGTAGTATTTATAAAGAATTATTATTTAACCGAAGCTTAGTAGGCTATGGTTATGAACCGAAGAAGTTATATCTAAAGAAGGACTATTAATTCTATAGAAAGTCTTGAAAGATAAATATTAAAGTAAGAATATTTCTGTCTCTTACCCTTTTTGAAATGAATAGATAGTTTTCTTATATGTCCTTTTATTTATATTTAATGTAGTTATTATTCTTGGTTCTTGTCTTACGTTAATAGTATTATATTATTATTATCATCAGGATTAATATCAAAGTCACATAAAAAGTTAGATATATATTTAATAATTAGTTAAATGTATTTCTTAACCACGTAACATTGAGGTTTGATATGAGTAAATTAAGTTACAGGATCGCTTCATAGATTCGATTCAGGTCTCACTCAAATAATATGAAAAGCAAAATAATATTTTGAAGCTAAAAGAATTTTCTCCAGCTTAGGATATCACTAGAAGTAACATTAAAACAGCCATGTTAGTCTAAGGCGATATTACTAATATGAAACAATAGTATCACCGTACTAAGTACCGTTAAGCAATGTAAGCTTAATTAAAAGAAAATGAAAGAACTCGTAAGTATTAATATAAAACAATGGTATTACTTTCATCATAACCCAATTACTTAAAGAGTTGCTTTAGTCCACAAGTCAGTCAACTAAAATAGTTAAGTATATAATAGTAGCGTTAACGTTAATTCCCAATCAAATAGTTAAGTAAATAATAGTAGCGTTAACGTTAATTCCCAATCAAATAGTCAAGTACATAATAGTAGCGTTAATGTTAATTCCCAATCAAATAGTTAAGTACATAATAGTAGCGTTAACGTTAATTCCCAATCAAATAGTTCAGTACATAATAGTAGCGTTAACGTTAATTCCCAATCACATATCTCACTAACCAACATGACGTAAGTGTTTACACCGAACACACTTAACACACACTTATATAATCTGACTGACAGTCACAAACCCATTATAATACTTCACCCGTCTTCCTCCAGCTGCAAGTTCACCTTCCCAACTCCAAATGAGACTGATTTGAATGCCCACTACTCGGGTCTTATATACTAAACAATGATGGTGTAGGAACGAATCAGGAGGCGGCGGGTAGTGCGCGCCCCAATCACAGCTCCTCGAGTTGCGTAGCAGGTGCGTGGTCCAATGGAGTCTCCTGGCGTCGATCATACGTCATAGCGTTGGGTCATCGAAGTAGTTTGCAGGGTCCCCTATGACGCACGCAGGTGTGAAGGCATGTTTGCTGGTATAGTATGCGGGCGAGCTGGTTTCCCCCTCGCTGGTCTGCTTCGCCGCCTGGGTAGTTCTGCACTCCTTCAACTCTTAATTCTAACTCTAAAATAAACATACAGGGCTCCGTATGTCAGAATATATATATAATATATATACTGTATATATATCAAAGAAGATCTTGGGGGTCTTTTTATAAACTTGATAGAGGTCTAGGGAGAAAACTAAAAAAAAGGGGGGCTTAATCCAGAAGCCTACTGCTCATAAATTCCGTAACAATGTCAGTAAATCCTTTGTTTGACACCGGCCTTTAAGCTTTAACTTAATTATATATGAGATTAGTAATACTAGATACATATATTGGCCAACCTCCGCCATATTGGTGCCTCGGGTATCATTGGCATATCTTTTACACTGAACTATGTCTACCTTTTATAAACAGTCGGCATTACTGGCACAATATATATATATATATATACATTGTACATATATACAGTATATACTTTGTGTTTATATTCTTTATAATCATAATTTATATGTCCTCCCATCTTTTTTCTACATTATTCATAGCACCTACATGGCGTCCATTGCAGTATATGGTCGACCTTTAAAGCCGGTATCACACGAGCGCTTTTTCACTCAACATTTATCCTCAACACTGGTCTGGCAGCTTATGAGGTCAACATATATAATATTTAGGTTGCTTAAATTCATGTACCATCAGTCTGGTTTCCGATACCATAGCAAAATATTCCAGAAATGTTACCAGAACAATGTTGATCATGGAATGTTGACTATAAAAGCTCTCGTGTGATACCGGCTTAACTACGGGATCTCTAGCAATACTATTCCCGTTTGTGTAGGCATATGGCGTAGAGGTTCATGCGATATAGGCCTAGTCACCGGATGTGTTTTGTTTACTTTATACTTATGCACAGTCAAAGTCAATGATTCAGCGACAGGCTTTCTTATAAACTGTGTGCGGTAATTATATATATATATATATATATATATATATATACTATCACCATTTTGCGGTCTATGCGTGTTTCTAATAGTTACGTGGTTTATGAAGTGTCAAGTTATTGTCCCTTTCTCTATATACCGGTACACCACACACACGTCATCAAGGTTTTTAGCGAACTTTTAATTTTGGCTGTACCGGTACATTTCACTCGGAAAGAATAATTATCATCCTATATTATTCATTCTACAAAGTGTATGTATCCACCGGAATTGATTTGTGGATGTAGTTTAGTTTTGTTTGAGTGGAAAATTAATTAATTTTAATGTACCGGTACTTATGTTATTTGATATGTTTAGTTCTATTATATGTGAATTACTGTACATTCATAGTTATATATCGTGAACTTGTGCATAAACCTTAAATTGTTTTGATAGCGTAATGGTTACTGTGCGGAATTTCGGTGTGAGTATCCTAGGTTCGAATCCTTGGAGTACCCCATGTATTCACTAGTTTCATTTATTTCATTACTTAGGTTTATTTGTAAGTTAATTGGCGGGTTAGTGATTATATGAGTAGGGATGATTTAAACAAGATATATACCGTACATTATTTGTTTTAACTTATAGGTGACACTCTAAAATAACCATAAAGGCTATACTGTGTATACTGTATCTACAGTACTGTATATAATTGCCATCGTTTATGAATATTGCCGTTGAAATATGTTAGACAGGGTGTCCCGAAAATACATACCAAACTTCAGGATATGATTATACAGATGATTCTAAGCATAAAATATTCAACATTCAATTATATATATCAACCGTTTAAGAGGTATTGAAGGTTATATATAGTGTCCTCCCCCGCATTGCTGCAATGGACTCTTCCATGTCAAATAGTTTCCTGCAGAGGAATGACTATAGATCAGGCAAGGAAACTGGTAATTAACAGGAATGAATGGAGAATGCTTGTGAATAGAGGAGTGAACGCGTGGTCATTTGGGGGAAGGGGTCGGGCGCAAGTTGAACTAGATAATAGTCCATCAGGCGCCTGGCCCGAGGAGATGGTATAATGAAGGGTGCGCCTGGAAGTGTGGTGGGCGGGCTTGTGGTTTCGGCTTCGCTGC
Source organism: Lithodes maja (assembly GCA_037953745.1). Lineage (NCBI taxonomy): Eukaryota > Metazoa > Arthropoda > Malacostraca > Decapoda > Lithodidae > Lithodes > Lithodes maja. The sequence goes on along the minus strand of JBAKBP010010870.1, from coordinate 57,828 downwards.
ATGTCTGCCTGCTGAGATCGGAACCTCTCCGGGTGGGGCCGGGGGAGTGCTGGAGGGACCTTGGTGACCCTGGTCTCTGGGACTTCTCCTGGATGACCTAGATGTATGTGAATTTTTATTTTTATTGTTGTGTGTTCATTGTTTTCTGTTATGTTGTCCCTATTCGGGCTCTGTCTTGAGCCTCCCCCCCCCCCCCCCCCCAAAAAAAAAGGAAAAGTTGGGATTGGGCCTGAGTATAATTATACATACATGCAGGTCCAAAGTGAGCTAATATGTCTATAATAATTTTGCAACTTACACAATTATATTATCTTGATAGTAACATGGTAAAATAATTGTAGTTAGATGTGTGTGTGGTAAGCTCTAAGACAGCTAGGCCAGCTTTATCGGGAAATACTTAAGGAAATGCCATTTTCAACAGGCAATATCTCTGTAACGAGTAAAATGTGGAATTTTTCTTATAGAACGTTTTATGCTTAAAGTATTTTTCCTAATCTAATCCTGGTGGGCGGGCTTGCGATTTCGGCTCGCTGCATGTCTGCCTGCTGAGACCGGAACCTCTCCGGGTGGTTGGGGGCCGGGGGAGTGCTGGAAGGACCTTGGTGATCCATGGTCTCCGGGTCTTCTCCTGGGTGACCTAGATGTGTGTGATTTTTTTTTTTTTTTTTTTTTCATTGTTTTCTGTTGTGTTGAGTTGTCCCTATTCGGACTCTGTCTCGAGTCGGCCACCACCAAGGAAAAAAGAAAAAGAACGGAAAAATGGGGAATGGACCGGAGTAAATACATACATACATACAAACAATCCTGAAGTTTGGCACGTCTATTTCGGGATACCCTGTATATTGACATTATTGTTCTATTCAGATTAGTTACATAAGTTAAATGTTTGGGAGCTGAGTTGTAATAGCCTTTTAATTGCAAATGTAACTTCAGTCCGACCTTTCCATTGAACACACACACACATAATCTCTCTCTCTCTCTCTCTGCTACTCACGCACACACACACACACACACAAACAAACAAACAAACAAACACACACACACACACACACACACACACACACACACACAAACACACACACATGCTCTTCCACACGAACACTTAAATGTTCCCACTTAAATTTATCTTCCTATATTTCCCTTGCCCTTCAATCCCATATACCCCCGTCAACCCACTCCCCCGGGACTCGAACCCGTCCAACACAATCACCCTCAGTTCTGCACCCTGGACAATTATTACCAGGACTATTATTCAGGGCTCGAGATTTTTAACCACACACACTTACTTATTTAGGTCCCGTCAGTTAAGGGAAGATTATATATTTTATTTACTTATATACAGTATATGTATTCATTTTCATTTGTTATTATTATATATTAAATTACATTATATTATATGTTTTTTTTTATCAATTATATATTTTTTTAAGTTTCCTCCCTAGATCTCCTTGAAGCTGACAAAAATAGCCTCAAGATAAATTTGTGCATTTTTCGGATGAAAAATGCCACGGCCGAAGACCAGATACTCTTATATTGCAGGCTCGCTATCGCTCGTCAGGAATCGACACTTAAATGACACAAACATTCTAAAACATGAATTAGAAATGGGGCGAAAAGTCTTAAGATAGGCAAACTAATGGGGCGAACGTATTGAGATCTCAAAACGAATGGGGCTAAGTATAAGGGAAAAGGGGTCCAGATTTTTTTTTTTTTTAACTGTATCCAATCAGAGTTTGGTTTCTTTTTTGGTTTCTCCTGTTTTGCCCCATTAGTTTGCCGGTATTAAGATGTGTTGCCACATTCAGGTGTCAATCTGATCCTTGCGAGCAATAGCGAGTCTGAAATTGTGGGGAAGCTTTGTTTAGCTTGAAGGGGGCGAGTATCCCGACCCCTCCTATTCAGACATACACATTCTTAAATACACACATATTTTTCCACATGCTCTCTCTCTCTCTCTGCTACACACACACACACACACACACACACACACACACACACACACACACACACACACACACACACACACACATACTCTTTCATACGCACACATAATGTTCTCACTTAATATTCTCCCTTTATTTCCATTTCCCTCCAGTACAGTGTGACCCCCTCAACACTCTGGAATCGAACCCGTCCAACATAATGACCCTCTTTTCCTCACTCCGGACCATTCGCCTCTAACCTTTCAGCCACTGCCTGAGATTTTTACCCACATTGCCTGACTACTCCCGTTCCTCCACTTAACTGTCTTGAATCAGTTTGTTTTTCTCATTATTTGACGATTTTAGGATGTTTTGCCACATTCAGGTATATATTTTATCTCGGCGAATGATAACGAGCTTGAAATTTTGGAGAAGCCGACCTTTGGCCTTCACAATTATGTACTAAAATATGTACACATTCAGCTTGAAGGGAGTGTTTTTTGTCTTCTGCTTAAAGTGCGGACGGGGGAAGCGTTATTTAAGCTTGAAGGAGGGCTAATTCCCGATCCCTCAAATTCAGTGACGCTTTATTACTCCCCCCCCCCCCCCTTCACCTACTCCCACAGAACCAGAGTCCGTCCAGACCAATCACACTCTTTTCCAACCCCCTGCACACTTCCCCTCCATACTTTTACCGACACCGCCTGACTCCCCTCGGCCCGTCACTTAATCCCGCTCGGGGAACCTTCGTTAAACAGGGTATAGGCTGCTTTGACAGCTGGCCGCCATTTTGATTTCCCCTCGTGCGTCATTCCATATTTAGGTTGTTTGTGTTGGCTAGTGAGTTGGGCAGATAGTGAGATGTTTTGATGTCATTTATTTATTGTATGTTATTGATTTAGCTCCAAGTAATATACAAATCTTACAAATATACAGGAATTATTGTTTCGAGGCTTTATTGTTTACACCTTACGTCAGACGATGCCCTTTTGTATGACGATCACCTTTTCCTTGTATTTTGAGTATCATTGAACTATTTTATTCAGCCAAGGAACGACTTTAGGAATGAAATGGGTACCGTACAAAGAAATGCAATGAATCCTAAACTATACAAATGTTTTTTGAATGGAGACAAAACATAAACATTTCTTATAAGTTGAAAAAGTAATAGATAGCGAAATTCAGGGTACGTTAGAGTAAGAATACCTGGACACACTGATATTGAAGTAATTTAAATCATAGAAAGAGGGAAAGATACATTTAGGAAAAGAGTTCCAGAGTTTTAACAATAGGGTAGAATGTAACTAAGAATCGTGTCACAGTTCTGAAAGTTAAGTTTGTAGTTCTCATATCATTGTGCTTCCTTCCTTTTCTGCATCACATCTTAGCAAACTATCAGCATATATCGGCACTGATTGCATTGGGTGCTTGACAAAGAGAGTGTGGGATCCAAGATGGCGCCCACTGAGCCTTATGACGCTATAAATGTAGGCACTCTTCCCTCGTCCTCCGCCCGTCCCATTCGGTCAGTCATACTTGATATCTCATTTCGCTTTCGTATTTTCTGTTGGAGACCTTTTCAATTGCATGGTTACTCTTTCTTTTATCTATATTGAAGCCTCGTGTTTAATTAATGGAATGGTGTGTTTTGTTTTTCTTTGATTGTTGTGCTGTATCGACGAGGGAAACCAATGAGTAACCGACTTATGGTGGGGTCACACATTCACGTATATTGCTCCCGTCAGCTCCCGTCCGGCGTATCGCAAAGACGCGAGTAGTTTTTGCCGATGAACGCCCGTTCTTCTACGTCTATTGCACTTCCCGACAGACGTAGCGTAACGGGGCCAGTGTTACGTCAGACGTAATGGAGGCGTAGTGAACTACGTACGTGTTTGCGCCGTGCGTAGGCATAGCCCCGTTCAACCTAATGGGCTGCCCGATTTGCTGGAAAACAGGCCACGCCCATGCCACACCCCCACACGACCGGCGTAGCTGAGGCCGCACGGCGTGGGATTTGTTAGGTCGTACCTGGACCGGTTCCGGCCAATCGTAGGCACACCCCGTCTGACCAAACACAGACAAAGACAGTCTTTGTCAACCACGTCTGTCGGGGTTGCTATCTGGGAAGTACAAAAGGGCATGAATGGCCACACCTTTCCCATTCCCACTCATTCCTCTGCACCATGAACAACATAACGGAATTCATCCTGGAGGAGTTCAAATATGTGAACTCCTTAATCAAACCGGAGATTAGGCATAACACGCGGCTCATACAATGCATCATTGCCTACATAGATGTCTTAAAACTACTTGCAATAGCAAACTCCATCCATCAAGAGGAACAAAAGAAGAAAAGGACCAAGAGGACAGTGTGGGTGTGGCCATATCTACAACGGAGGCTTGAACAAGGCCATTATGAGAACCTCATGCAAGAGTTGGCCAGAGAATGTCCACTACTCTACAAGAACTTCACCCGGGTAGACAAACAACTATTTGATGAGATTGTGGAACGTGTCACGCCCATCATTCAAAGGAAACCTACGTTCTGGCGAAAACCCATTGCTCCTGGGCTGCGGGTGGCCATCACCCTACGTTTCCTCGCTACGGGTGATTCGTATAAGAGCCTGCAATACAACTTTCGTGTTGCCCACAACACCATCAGCCAAATTGTTCCAGACACATGCCAGGCCATCATCTCTGTCTACGGAGATCAGGAGCTCAAAACGCCACAATCGCCTGGTGAATGGAAGGAGGTTGCCAGCGGCTTTGAGGAACGATGGAACCTGCCGCATTGTGTGGGAGCCATTGATGGCAAACACATACGGATCCGCAACCCCTCCTTTGGTGGCACATATTACTTCAACTACAAGAAGTTTTTTTCCATTGTCCTGTTGGCAATTGTTGACTCCAACTACAAATTCATCTACGTCGACGTTGGGGCCATAGGATCAGAGTCTGATGGTGGTGGCTTTGCACAAACCCCTCTGTGTAAGTTGCTTGAAACACAGACTGCCAAACTGCCCCCCCCCGAGGTCATCTCTACCGATGACAATGGACCACCCACGGACTACTTCTTGGTAGGGGATGATGCATTCCCTCTGCGCCCCTACATGATGAAGCCCTACCCCCAACGATTCCTCTCGAAACCTGAACGGATCTACAACTACAGACTCAGCAGGGGCCGCCGGGTGGTAGAGAACGCCTTTGGCATTCTTGCTAACCGCTTCCGGGTTTTGCACACTCCCATATCTATAAAACCTGAGCGTGCAGAGGTTGTTGTGTTGGCCTCCTGCATTTTGCACAACATCCTACGAGGACGAAACCCACCCCGAGCAGAGGTAGATCACGAGGACCCAGACACCCACGAACTCATACCTGGCCTCTGGAGGACTGACCCACCTGTAGGAAGAAACATGCCCCCTGGGTCCCGCAACACTGCAACCAGGCTTGCCAAGGAGCAACGGGACTACCTCAAGACATACTTCTCTTCCCCTCAAGGATCTGTGGGTTGGCAGGATGACCGTATTTAGGTGAGTGAGGGTTTTCAATGTTTATTTTATATTTTTCTGTATATTCCAGTTTCATCTTAAAAATTTGTTATAGATTTTTGGCCAGTTTGGCAAGTATTTTAGTTTTATAAGTTACTTTTGATGTTTTGTAAAGTTTGTAGGTTTTTCCATATATTTTGTATTGTATAGTTTCAATTTCCCTTTAACTACTTTTATAGTTCCCTGCTTACTTTATCTTTATCTTAGTGTTATATTTCAATCACGTTGTTAATTGTTTCAATGTTTCATTTTTTTGGTACTGTTTATTTTATTTTATTTTCCCTGATTTTTCATATTTATTGTTAACCATATTATCAGTTATGTTTTTTTTTCAATTAGTCTTTTATTTTTTATTACCTTCAGGATATATTTCATTTGTCATCTTATTAATATATACTTTACCTACAAAATTGGAATGATAAACACACACGTCATCACTATTTTTATTTTGTAATTTTAATACATGTTTCATTATAAAATATATGCTAAAATTATCACATCTTTGGGCTCTCCAGGCTGAGTTGTTTCTTGGGGGTCTCTAGGGTCTGTTGGGGATCAATGTTTGGTGCCGGCGTAGCTGGGTTTGAAGGTGCAGGTGAGGATGCAGCCAGAAAGTTTTCAAAGTTGAAGCTTGTGTTCCCAAGCCCAAACTGGGAGCTCAACTGCGAGAGGTCAAAGTGCGTTGGTGTGGAGGCAGTAGCTGGGTGGAATATGGTAGGGGGTGTTGCCGACGGGGGCGGCCGCATCAGCAACGATTGCAGTGCTGCAACCTGGTGTGGAGGTAGCACGTACGCAGGAGCAGGCTTTGGCAACACTGATTGAGACAGTGTGTTTGTCGGAGTCCCCTGGTACATAACAGTATCGCTTGTTTGAGGTGGAGGTGGTTGAGGTTGAGGTTGTGGCGCCGGAATGCCATAATTTCTTATGGCATGCAGCATGAGGTCCGGACCAACACTGGTGACTCCCTCCTCAAAGGCAGTCTTGAACCTCTGTAGGGCTGCCATGAGCTCACTCTTAAAGGGATTTCTGAATTTGTGCGGCAACCCCACACAGTCCTTTGCCAAGACATCCATGGAGGAGCGCCAATACTGGAGTTCGGGGTCCTCCACCAAACCAGCAACCCCAGCCAGGTTCTGCCGCACCTGCTCCGCAGTGGCAAGGACCTGGAATGGAACAAGGAAACATTAAACACACGAAACATATTTCAATAAATAACCAATTACGAACGTTAGCAAATAAAATTATGTGGTATTCTTCAAAGTTATTGTTTCCATGATGGAAAAAGAGAAGACTTACACTTTACACAACACAAGAAACATTATTACACAAAATTATGTTGTATTCTGGGAAGCCAATATGTTGAAAGTTATTGTTGCTATTATAACACTAATATTTCCTCTACTCACTTGCTCCAGGGTTCCAGATCCCTGGGCTGCAGGAACAGCAGCAGGAGGCTTCCCCTGCTTCGCCCTCCGCGTGGAGATGGCTGGGGTGGTGTTCTCGTGACTGCCGGATGCTTGGTCTTCCTCATCGGCGGGTTCATCAGGCAGAGGTCCACACACAGGAGAAGGTTCGGCAGCTTGGGCAGCAGACTGTTGAGACATGAATGTATAATTAGTAACATGTTAATTATTTATGAAATGTTAAATACCAATCAACATAACCATTCATCTTTGTAACCTTTAAATAAAATTAATAAACTTCTGTGTGTTATTAGGTGTTTCATTAACAAAAATTTAAGGTAATTATAGAATTAAGTTAACAAGATAATTTTACAACAATAATGGCACATAAACAAAATATTTCAGAAAAAAGCAAATATAAACGTACCTGAGGCATACCCAGATTCCTGGGCTTCTTCTGTCGCACGATGTGGGGCTTGAGGAAGTGGAAGATGGTGAGTATCCACTTCTCCCTCTCAGTCAACCTCTTGGCCCCCTCACCACTCTTGTCCTTGGTGAGCCTGCCAAACTTGGAGCGGAGAGAGGTGAACCATGTTAACAATTCCGAGGCGGTGATGGGGGGGTCCAGACTGGCTGCCTTCTCCGCCCAAAGATGGTCAATGTGCTCCTTCTCTTTGTGGCGGTTATCACCCTTATCATACAGATAAGGCACATCCTGCTCCAGCCAGTCTCCCAACATACGCTCCTGCGCCTCCGTCAGGATAATGTTGGTGCTCTTCCGGCGCCGTTTTGTTGGTTGTGTTCTGATCCTGTCCCTCTTCCTGGTCAACTTCCTCGGGGTTTTCCTCACTTTCCTCAACGTCCAACACCTCTCCATCATCGTCGGGTATATTCATTAACACTTCACCGTCAGAGGTGTCAATCAGCGATGTTCCAGACCCAGACGACGAGGGGACAGGCGGTGAGGTTGCAGAGGTCGAGGGGACAGGCGGTGAGGTTGCAGAGGTCGAGGGGACAGGCGGTGAGGTTGCAGAGGTCGAGGGGACAGGCGAGGTTGCAGGCGTCAAGGGGACAGGCGAGGTTGCAGGCGTGGGGCCAGGTGGTGAGATTGAAGACTTCTTCAGACTTCTCTTGGTAGCCTTGGTAGCCATGGTGACAGGGCAGGACAGGGCAGCGTGCAGAGGGTGGCAGCAGAGGGTGGCAGGGTGGCAGCAGAGGGTGGCAGGGTGGCAGGCAGGGTGGCAGGCAGGGTGGCAGGCAGGGTGGCAGGCAGGGTGGCAGGGTGGCAGGGATGGTGGCAGGGTGGCAGGGAGGGTGGCAGGGTGGCAGGGAGGGTGGCAGGGTGGCAGAGTAGCAGGGATGGTGTTTGTCGTCTTGGTGTGGTGTGAGGTATGACGGCAGTAACTCCCGCTGTCCTTATATACCCACCACGTACGACATTGCCGCGTCTTCCCGGCAACGCGCAGTGCGGCGGCGTTGCCACACGCACGCATACTTCCACGTTCGACGAGAACATTCTACGATGAACGAGACCAGCTCTCGTCTGACATGGTAGCTGCTACGTCCGACGACGCTGCTCTGGTCAGACGACAGTGGTGGCCTGGTCGGTCGTAACTTTTGCCGTCTTTTGACATACGTGAGGGCGAGCCACGTTCCTGATTAAACTAGAATCAACAACCGCGCGGCCTTGGCTGCACCCACAACATTCCGGACCCACGTGGGCTACTCGTTTCTACTCGCGCCATGCGCGAGTACCCCCCCGACTGACCGTATTTTCATATAAGTTTTGCGTATTATGCCATTACGTTTTACGTTATCGGTTGCCAACTACCAATATACCTTCGTTTACAACAGACGGGAGCTGACGGGAGCAATATACGTGAATGTGTGACCCCACCATTAGGACTTCATTCAAATGGTGATAGCGGAACCCCTGATGATGATACGTGGAAGGAAATTATAACGGATGAGAGAGAGAGAGGGGGAGAGAGAGAGAGATATAGTAATTGGAAGGTATATATAGGGTGTAGTGATGGGATATAATTCAATAAAGGGGGATAGGGGAAGATGTCACTCAATAAAGGGGGATAGGGGAAGATGTCACTCAATAAAGGGGGATAGGGGAAGATGTCACTCAATAAAGGGGGATAGGGGAAGATGTCACTCAATAAAGGGGGATAGGGGAAGATGTCACTCAATAAAGGGGGATAGGGGAAGATGTCACTCAATAAAGGGGGATAGGGGAAGATGTCACTCAATAAAGGGGGATAGGGGAAGATGTCACTCAATAAAGGGGGATAGGGGAAGATGTCACTCAATAAAGGGGGATAGGGGAAGATGTCACTCAATAAAGGGGGATAGGGGAAGATGTCACTCAATAAAGGGGGATAGGGGAAGATGTCACTCAATAAAGGGGGATAGGGGAAGATGTCACTCAATAAAGGGGGATAGGGGAAGATGTCACTCAATAAAGGGGGATAGGGGAAGATGTCACTCAATAAAGGGGGATAGGGGAAGATGTCACTCAATAAAGGGGGATAGGGGAAGATGTCACTCAATAAAGGGGGATAGGGGAAGATGTCACTCAATAAAGGGGGATAGGGGAAGATGTCACTCAATAAAGGGGGATAGGGGAAGATGTCACTCAGAAGTTAGATTAAAGTCCTACATAGCTGGTATCTTCATCTACTGGTATCTTTCTCTTTCTATCTATCTTAATATCTACCACTATGTTTATTTATCAGTATTTATTTTTTATTATCAAGCATAATGCACAGTAGGTATTTCTTTGTCCTCCCCCCCCTCTCTCTCTCTCTCTCTCTCTCTCTCTCTCTCTCTCTCTCTCTCTCTCTCTCTCTCTCCCATTTGCCATATCTTCCATTACCCTTAATTAAATCTGTTTTATACAATATCGCAGTTCGCCATTTGGTATTCCCGCGCAGTTTTAATATACAAATGTGTTTCGCTTTAAATATATATACAGCATATATATATACTGTATATATATATATATATATATATATATATATATATATATATATATATATATATATATACAGTATATAATTATATATATATATATATATTTTTTTTTTTTTTTTCTGTATCCACTTGGCTTTCACCTCCCAACCCCCCACACCCGCCACAAACTGCCTATGGATCTACTGCCTTAAGGCAGTGCAAGACTGCATACCATCGAAAATACGGCGTCCAGGCCATAATGATAAGCCCAAATGGTGGAATAAAGATATTTCAGACTGTCTGCTTGCTAAAAAATTTGCTAATGATAGATTAAAATCCTCACAAAATGACGAAGAACGGGTGAAATTTGTAGAGCTACGACGCAAAGCCAAAAAGTTAATTAAGCAAAGTAAAAAGACCCTGGAATTACATGTTGCGAATCAAAGTAAAACAAACCCGAAAGAATTTTATAGTTATATCAGAAAGAAAAAGGTAGTTACTTCAACTGTTGGACCGTTAGTCGATGAAAATGGAGAATACACCAAAGACGAAGTACAAATGAGTAATGCCCTCAATACCTTCTTTGCATCAGTTTTTACAAACGAAGACCTCAGTGATATCCCTACACCATCGCCGATTCAGATTGATAATTCAGATGTTCTAAGCAATATCACCGTTACAGAGAGAGAAGTATTGAATTGTTTAGATAAACTCAAGGTAAATAAAACGCCTGGACCTGATACAATCTCGCTTAGAGTTCTAAACGAAGCTAAGGATGAGCTCTCCAAACCACTGACATTGCTATTCAATGAATCCTTGCAGTCTGGGACTATGCTTGATCAGTGGAAGCTAGCCAACGTAACACCGATATTAAAAAAAGGCAGCAAATCCCTACCCAGTAACTATCATCCGATTAGCTTAACCTCAATTGTATGTAAAATGCTAGAATCGGTCATAAGAGACAGACTCGTAAATAACTTAGAGGCAAATAACTTACTTAAAGATACTCAACACGGCTTTCGTAAAAAACGTTCCTGTTTAACATACCTCTTAGACTTCTTCCACGATATCCTCTTCCTCTATGATGAGAGTAAAGCTGTAGATATTATATACCTTGATTTTCAAAAGGCCTTTGACAAAGTTCCCCACAAACGTTTACTGCTAAAACTAAAAGCGCATGGAATACAAGACGGTGTGTTGAAATGGATAGAAAATTGGCTCAGCGACAGAAAGCAAAGAGTAGTCATAAACGGTAAGGCATCTAAATGGACCAATGTAAGTAGCGGGGTACCCCAGGGATCGGTACTAGGACCAATTCTCTTTCTAATTTACATCAACGACATAGATGAGGGTCTCACCTGTACAATCTCAAAATTTGCTGACGATACAAAAATTGCAAATAGTGTACTCTCAAAAGAACAAGTTGATGATATGCAACACAATCTAGATAAATTGTCATGTTGGGCCCAAATTTGGCAAATGAGTTTCAATGCGGATAAATGTAAAGTACTACATATCGGATACCAAAATGAGAAAGCAAACTATTCGATGAATGGCACTCAGCTTAAGAATGTAAACAGAGAAACCGATCTGGGAGTAACAATATCGAGTACCGTAACCTAAAACCGAGTCAACAATGTTCAGAAGTTGTTAAGAAAGCAAACAAAATAATTGGCTTTATAGGCAGTTCATTTGAGCATAAATCCAAAGAAGTTATCCTAACCCTTTACAATTCCTTAGTCCGCCCTCTTCTGGAATACCGCGTTCAATCCTGGTGCCCTTATTACCAAAAAGATATAAACAAGCTAGGAGTTCAACGTAGAGTTACCAAAATGATACCTAGCCTAAAGAACAAACCATACGAAGAGCGTCTTAGAGAATTAAATCTATTTCCTTTAACCCAGCGCAGATTAAGAGGTGACTTAATTCAAGTGTTCAAAATCATCAAAGGCATCGACAATATAAACTGTAGCAAGTACTTCACTATCGACCAATCTAATTACACGCGGGGAAACGGTTGCAAAATTATTGGTAAATCTTTTAACTCACACGAATCTAAGAATTTCTTCTTCAATCGAGTTGTCAACTTGTGGAATGGGCTTCCCCGAGACACGTTATAGACTGCAGCACCGTTGATTCATTTAAACTCCGCCTAGACAAATATCTCGCATCAAACCCGCGACTGACTGCGTTTGTAAATGAATAACTTAATTTTATCCCCCCCTCAGTTACTAACCCATCTGTCCCCTACTAACTTCCTAATCCTGCCACGGACATTAGTTCCAGGGCAGTAGTTCCCTTTCCAATGTTCCCTTACCCACTCTAAACCACTGTTTGGACACTTGATCCTCAGTGTTTTGGAGGACAAGCAGCCTAGAAGGGTCACTAGATCTGTTGTTGCTTGATTTCCTTTGTACTCTTTTGTACTCCTTTGTAAGCCTTGAATCCCCCCTCCCCCCCCCCCCCCTATTCCCTTACATTTTACTGAAGACTTGAACCACCTCCCTAATCTATTATCTTTTTATATACTCTGGCAATTTCACTTCCTCCTCTTCCTCCCCCCCCCCCCTCATCATGCTCCCCCTTCCCCTGTTCTCCCCTGCGTGCCTCCCGAACATCATAAAGGATTAGCAACAGGGGACCTCTTAACTAGATCTATACCAACAACCCTCTCTCATTCCACCTTCCTTTCCCCCTTCCCCCTCCTCTCTCGTCTTTCCCCTCCCCTTCCTTCCCTCCCCCTCATGCTCCACCTGCCTGCCTCCCGAACATCGTAAGGGATTAGCAACGGTTTTCTCTCTCAACTACATCTTGTTCCTATATGTATGAAGGAGACTAAAGGCAGGCTGCCTGTAAGCCAAAAGAGTGGCAGAGAGCCAAATTCCTTTCCCTTCCCTGCGTGCCTCCCCACTATTAGATGGTATAGGGAGCAACAGGTCTCTCTCTCTAATACTTCTTTACTACCAACCCTCTCTCATTTCTCTCAATCAACCTTACTTTACTCTTCCTCCTTCATTACCGTCCACCATCCTCCTCCTACCCTTCCACCCATCCTCTTCCTCCACCCACACTTCCTTTGTACTCCTTTGTACACTCACAACGTACCTCCTCCACCCTCACTGTACGTCCTCCACCCATTCTCCTTCTCCACCCACACCGTACCTCCTCCTTCCTCCACCACCTACACTGTAACTATCTCCTCCACCACCCATACTGTACCTCCTCCACTCTCCCTCCTCTTTCTCCACTCACACTGAACCTCATCCACCCATCTTCCACCACTCACACTGTACCTCCTCCTCCACCCATCCTCCTTCTCCACCCACACTGTATCTCCCCCCCCCCCCCCTACCTTCCTCCTAATCCTGCCACGCACATTAGTTCCAGGGCAGTAGTTCCCTTTCCAATGTTCCCTTACCCTCTCTAAACCACTGTTTGGACAATTGATCCACAGTGTTTTGGAGGACAAGCAGCCTAGAAGGGTCACCAGACCTGTTGTTGCTTGATTTCCTTTGTACTCCTTTGTGCCTACCCCACCACATCAGAAGATCGACAGCAACAGGTACACTAGGTCTTATACAAACAACCTTAATTCTCTCCCTCCCTCCTTTACACCCTCTTCCTTTTTCTCTTCATCCTCTTCATATTATGTTCTCCCTAATCCTCCTCCTCCTCTACCTCCTTCCCCCCCCCCCCCCGCTTTTCCTCCTCCGTGTCTACCCCACATCAAAAGGTAGCCAGCAACAGGTTCGCCAGTTCCTTTACCAAAAACCCTCACTCTTTTTCTCTCAATTTGCCTCCTCCTCCTCCCCTCTTCTACTTCTTTCTCCCTCCTCCTTATACTTATCCTCTTATACTCCTCTCCTTTTAGTGCTCCCCCTCATCCTTCCTCCTGCTCTTCTTCCTCCTCATCCTTTTTCTCTGCTTTACTATCCTTTTCTTTACCTAGTAGTTAGTAGCTTAGCAGTGTAGATATCTAAATTGCCCCGAAAGGACCAATAGGCCTGTTGCAGTTTGTAACTCCTTTGTATTCCTCCTTCCTTCTCCCCCTCCCCCTACGTGCCTACTAATATTATTAATAATATATTCCTTAGCAGTTCTCTCTCAACCTTTTATTTTACCAACAATATTATTTCCTGTCAATTCACTTCCTCCTCTTCTTGTTTTGTCCTCCCCTTTCTCCTCCTTCTGCCCCCTCTTCTTTCCTTCCTTCCTTCCTTCCTCGTCCCCCTCCTGCGTGCCTACCAAACATTAGAAGGTAGGCAGCTAAGGTATCTCTACATTTTATTTCATCAACAACCCTCATTATTTTTGCCCTCAACCCTCCTTCTCTTCCTTTTCCTCTTCCTCCTTTGTTTTTCCCTCCTCCTCCTTCCCTCACTTCTTTATTATCCTCCTTCTCCTTCCTTTCTTCCTTCCCCCTTCTTCCTCCTGCGTGCCTACCAGACATTAGCAGGTAAACAGCTACAGGTATCTATCTACAATTTCGTTTACCAACAACCCTTATTATTTGTTATCAACCTCCCTCCTCCTCCTCGCCCTGCTCTTCCTTCTTCATTTTCCTTCTTCTCTTATCCTCCCCTGCTTTCCTTCACACGCGATCATTATTTCACTCTTTTCTCTTCCTCCTCTTTCTCCCTCCGTTTTATCTTCTTTCTCCTCCTCCGCATTCTCTTCTTCCTCTTCCTCGGCCTCCTCTTCCCTCTCCTGCTCCTGCGCGCCTACCCAATATCAGAAGGTAGTCAGCAATAAGTATCTCTCTCTCTATATAATTTACTTTACGAGCAACCCTTTATATCTTGCTCTCAATTTCCCTCTTCCTCCTCCTCCTCCTCCCATCTGTCACTTCCTCCTACTCCTCTTTTCTGTTTAGTTACATTAGGTATAACATATATTTATCATCTATATTGTCCATCATGGAGAGCATTTTGGTGCTGCAATTACCAAACAATTGGGTGATATTTTGATTTGCATTCGTATGCAATTTATATCCAAAGACCAAACCATATATCAATATTTTGTATATACTGTATGTTCATGAAGAAGTCAGAAACTAGGTTGCCTGTAACGAATGTCTCCTCCAAAGCCTAAAGAGTGACAGAGCCAAATTCAAGGGAGGTTAGGATCAAAATGCCTGGACACGCGAAGTTTAAAGCAGATTAAGTCATAGGATGGAGGAAAGATTGATGGAAGGAGAGAGTTCCAGAGTTCACTAGTTGAGTAGAAGAAAGAATGAGAACATTTGGTAATTCTTGGGTTGGAGAACAGAATCATCTAATTTTAGCCAGAATATAAGTTAATAATGGCGTCATCGTGGTGAAGGAGTTGGAGGAGCCCACCTCGCTTTTTTTTCTCTTTCTCTCCCTCTCTCTTTGGCTTGTATCCATTCGGCCCCATTCAGCATACTGTTTTAAGACGTTTACCCCCATCCAGGTGTCAATATATTCCTGGCGAGCGGTAGCGAGCCAGCATATATATACTGTATTTGTGTTTTACAGCAAGCTAAATTTTTACATTTTTCCATAGAAAAATTTCTCCGGCGAAGCCGGATTTCTCCATACAATGCTGGATGGGGATACACGTCTTTAACCAGTTGGCTGAATGGGGCCAAATGGATACAAGTCGGAGAAAGAGAGAAAAGGAGACAAATAGAAAACAAGCCTGTCACCCCCCCCCCCCGCCCCCTTAAGTGTAGAGAGAACAAAGTATTACCAGTGGCACCAAGATGGCAGAGGTTAGCCGATTTGTTTTGTTATAGGACCTCTAGTGGCTCCAATATGGCGGGTGTTGTCATTTCCCTGCTACTAAAGGGTCTGTAAGCAACCCTTAATAATTTCCCGTCTATAGCAACTGTACGACCAATTAAACCCTTGACATTGTGTTGCAGAAGAGTCCTGGGGCTGACGTTTGTTGAGAGAGAGAGAGAAAGCGTATGTGTGTGCGTGTAGTGTTTGTGGGTTTGGATGTGTATGTTTGTGCGTGTCGTTTGTGAGAAGTGTGTGCGTGTATGTGTGTATGTAACTGTGACTGTGTGTGTGGTGTTTGTGTCAGTGTGTGTGAAAGAGAGAGAGAGCTTGCGTGTGGTTTTGGGTGTGTATTTGTGTGAGAAGTGTCTGTGTGACGTGTTGTGTGTGTGTGTGTGTGTAAGGGAGAGAGAGAGAGAGAGAGATTGTACTTATTTAGATTATCCGTATGAATGATGTTGTGTAACACAACAGGCAAGTATGCTAATGCTAAAGTTCTATTTTATTATATAGCCCTCTAAAATATATTACATTCATTCCTTAACCCTTTCGCTGCGGGTGACGTTCTGGAATGTTTTGGCAAGTTACAGCAATTTCCAGGCTTTAAAAGCCTGTAAAAAACGTAAAAATCGAGTGTCAGTGGGTGGGAGCGTGAGGGGCCCACCTCCGACCCTCAGAGCACCGAGCGGCTCACTGAGCTAGGCTGTGTCTCGGGCGAGTCTCTCTCTGTCTCTCTCATCAGTGTAGTCAAGCGAGCGAGTGTTACATAATAGCGGGGTTCCTGCGTTTCACTGGGACCACTGCGAGTGAACCAGACCACGTACACGGTCCGTTCTGGTGTCATTTTGAAGCTATTTTCGCCTAGTTTTCGGCAGAATACACTTCATTTAATGCAGATGCTTGATTTATCATTCAGTAGTGCCTGAATATGCCCTAAATAGCCCAAACATAGCTGCAGCCAAAGGGTTAAAGACCATTACATATTCTGAAATAGGTCGAGTTTCGTTTCGTTGTTTGCATAATGTACTGTTTAATATTTAAGGGCGATAAAAGCTTATGCAAATGCTGGATTTACCCTAGTTTTACCTTCATGTTAATGGGAGGTTTTTAGTTTGCTCCCTAGACCCCCATCAAGCTTAATAAATACCCCCAGAACCCTCCTTCGAGACAAATGTATATTTTTTCGGTAGAACCTCCCAAACGCCGGTATCTCCTAAATTGCAGGCTTGCTATTGCTTGCCAGGAATAAATCGGCACCTAAACGGCACAAAAGGTCTTAAAATTGACAAATAAATGGGGCGAAAGGTCTTAAAATAGCCAAACTAACAGGGACGAACGTCAATAAATCTCAAAATTAATGAGACTGAACATGAGGGAGAAGCGAGTCCAGAGAGAACACCCCCCTCAACCCCCACCCCCTTTATTGAGTGAATATATAGAGAGGGGGTGGGATGATGAGGTAATGAAGCACACCGTAGTATGGACTAGTTCTCTTAGATAATAGTTTCCGGTGTAACACTTTCAGAGATTATCTATAAGTAGGTGATGTGTTAGTGTGTGTTGTGATGGTGTTAGTGTTGGTGTAGTGTGCGGTAATTATTGTGGTGTTATAGTGTACGTTTGTATTGTGTTGTTATGATGTACTGTGATGCTGTGTATAATGTGTGTTGTGGTGGTATTATTGTGGTGTACTGTGGTGTTATAGTATGTGTATGTATTTTGTTGTTATGATGTACTGTGATGGTGTGTATAATGTGTGTTGTGGTGGTGTAGTGGGTGTTATTATTGTGGTGTTATAGTGTGTGTATGTATTATGTTGTTATGATGTACTGTGATGGTGTGTATAATGTGTGTTGTGGTGTGTTGTGGTGGTATTATTGTGGTGTACTGTGGTGTTATAGTGTGTGTATGTATGATGTTGTTATGATGTACTGTGATGGTGTGTTGTGGTGTGTTGTGGTGGTGTAGTGGTAGTTATTATTGTGGTGTTATAGTGTGTGTATGTATTATGTTGTTATGATGTACTGTGATGGTGTGTATAATGTGTGTTGTGGTGGTGTAGTGGGTGTTATTATTGTGGTGTACTGTGGTGTTATAATGTGTGTATGTATTTTGTTGTTATGATGTACTGTGATGCTGTGTATAATGTGTGTTGGGGTGTTGTTATGATGTACTGTGATGGTGTGTATATTGTGTGTTGTGGTGGTGTAGTGGGTGTTATTATTGTGGTGTACTGTGGTGTTATAGTGTGTGTATGTATTTTGTTGTTATGGTGTACTGTGATGGTGTGTATATTGTGTGGTGTGGTGGTGTAGTGGGTGTTATTATTGTGGTGTACTGTGGTGTTATAGTGTGTGTGTATTTTGTTATGATGTACTGTGATGGTGTGTTAGTGTGCGTTATATTGTGCGTTGATAGTTTGTTGTGGTGATGTACTGGCTGTGGTGTGGTGTTATAGTATATTCGATGTAAGTAAGCGATACATCATGACATCCAACCTTTGTAACTCAAAAGCGACTAGAGTATTCGTGCTAATATTTTTACCATTTGGGAAGAGTCAGTCAAGGAATAGATGTGGAAATTTACAGCCAATTTGCTCCAGCCCTTTTTGAGTTACAGGGGATAGAGGTCATGATTTCTCGCCTACTTACAGCGAATAGACTATAGTGTGTGTTGTAGTGTACATTGTGGTATGGTAGACTCGGATGCCATAGTGTCTAGCCGACTCATAAGAATTCCTGGACCTCCTATTGTTTTCTTCATGCAATTATTAATATCTGGATTGATTTTATGGATATAACTAGCTTTTCCATTAATAGTATGTGTAGTTGATTTATAGAACATTTTATTCACTAATTAGTTTCCAGATATATACTTCCATAGTTAAAAATATTTGAAGCCCACGAATATTTATGAGTGGGCTAGAAACTCTGGTGTCCGAGTGTACCGTGCGTTGGTATTGTGATGTGGTGGTGTACTGTGTTGTTGTGGTGGTGTGTGTTGTGATGTGGTGGTGTACTGTGTTGTTGTGGTGGTGTGTGTTGTGATGTGGTGGTGTACTGTGTTGTTGTGGTGGTGTGTGTTGTGATGTGGTGGTGTACTGTGTTGTTGTGCTGGTGTGTGTTGTAGTGTACTGTAGTGCATTGAGTTTGGTGGTGTACTGTGTTGATGTGGTGGTGTGTGTTGTAGTGTACTGTAGTGCATTGAGTTTGGTGGTGTACTGTGTTGATGTGCTGGTGTGTGTTGTAGTGTACTGTAGTGCATTGAGTTTGGTGGTGTACTGTGTTGTTGTGCTGGTGTGTGTTGTAGTGTACTGTAGTGCATTGAGTTTGGTGGTGTACTGTGTTGTTGTGCTGGTGTGTGTTGTAGTGTACTGTAGTGCATTGAGTTTGGTGGTGTACTGTGTTGATGTGGTGGTGTGTGTTGTAGTGTACTGTAGTGCATTGAGTTTGGTGGTGTACTGTGTTGTTGTGGTGGTGTGTGTTGTGATGTGGTGCTGTACTGTGTTGTTGTACTGGTGTGTGTTGTAGTGTACTGTAGTGCATTGAGTTTGGTGGTGTACTGTGTTGTTGTGGTGGTGTGTGTTGTAGTGTACTGTAGTGCATTGAGTTTGGTGGTGTACTGTGTTGATGTGGTGGTGTGTGTTGTAGTGTACTGTAGTGTATTGAGTTTGGTGGTGTACTGTGTTGATGTGGTGGTGTGTGTTGTAGTGTACTGTAGTGCATTGAGTTTGGTGGTGTACTGTGTTGTTGTGGTGGTGTGTGTTGTGATGTGGTGCTGTACTGTGTTGTTGTACTGGTGTGTGTTGTAGTGTACTGTAGTGCATTGAGTTTGGTGGTGTACTGTGTTGTTGTGGTGGTGTGTGTTGTAGTGTACTGTAGTGCATTGAGTTTGGTGGTGTACTGTGTTGATGTGGTGGTGTGTGTTGTAGTGTACTGTAGTGCATTGAGTTTGGTGGTGTACTGTGTTGATGTGGTGGTGTGTGTTGTAGTGTACTGTAGTGCATTGAGTTTGGTGGTGTACTGTGTTGATGTGGTGGTGTGTGTTGTAGTGTACTGTAGTGCATTGAGTTTGGTGGTGTACTGTGTTGTTGTGGTGGTGTGTGTTGTAGTGTACTGTAGTGCATTGAGTTTGGTGGTGTACTGTGTTGATGTGGTGGTGTGTGTTGTAGTGTACTGTAGTGCATTGAGTTTGGTGGTGTACTGTGTTGATGTGGTGGTGTGTGTTGTAGTGTACTGTAGTGCATTGAGTTTGGTGGTGTACTGTGTTGTTGTGGTGGTGTGTGTTGTAGTGTACTGTAGTGCATTGAGTTTGGTGGTGTACTGTGTTGTTGTGGTGGTGTGTGTTGTAGTGTACTGTAGTGCATTGAGTTTGTAGTAAGTTACTTAATTTAAAAGGAGATTTTATATTATTTATTTATATATGTTATTTTTTTCTTTTATTAGTTTCCTCCCTATATAATACCATCAAGCTTTAAAAATAATCCCCACACCCACTTGAGATGATAAATTTGTGCATTTTTCGGTAGAAAAATTTCCCGAGACTGAAGCCAAAGACCGATTCCTTCTAAATTGCAGGCTCGCTATCGCTCGTCAGGAACAAATGGACACCTAAAGTGGCACGCAAGGTCTAAAAATCACCAAATTAATGGGAGGAATGTCTTAAAATCTCAATACTAATGTGGCTAAACATATTGGAGAAAAGGGTCAGAACCCCCCCCCCCCCCTCCTTAATTAATCGTATACAATAGTCGTTATTAACCCCTTCAGGACCATGACGTCTTTCTACTTTTTTTTATTATGGCTATAATTAGACGAATGTATGCATTGAAAAATTATCTATATTATTATGAGGATTCATTGAGATCGTATTTACCTATTTGAGTCGTAAAGGTAGATTATAAACCAAATAACATCGTGTAATGGTAACCACACTATGAAGAAAGTTACGTAATGGGGGTGAAGGGGTTAATGGGGGTGAAGGGGTTAAGGGCCCACAATATATATATGATAAAAATACTGTAGTTGAAAAATAGATAAGGGGACGTCTTTGTTTTTCTGGACCCCCTTCTCAATCATGTTTGGCCCCATTAGTTTTGAGATTCTATTAAGTTCTCCCCATTAATTTGGCGATTTAAAGACCTTTCGCCCCATTGATTTGCCATTTTACGTGTTTATTCTCTTCTTGCCGAGCGATAGCGAGCCTGTAGTTTAGGAGGAACCAAAGCCGGGACATTTTTCCACCGAAAAGTGTACACATTTATCTTGAAGAGGGGTTTTGTGTGTGTACTTACTCTAGTTGTACTTACTCTAGTTGTATTGCGGGAGTGAGCATGCTCGTTATTTCCCGCCTCCTATATGTGTAGGTGTTATATGTATCGTTGGAATGGCTGTGGATGTGTGTGTAGTCTGTATTTTTAGCCAATTGGCGACATCGGAAACGAAGGCTTAGGGTGGATCTGTATGGTACCATTCTCACTATAGACGGTACCGTCTCGCCCGAAGGCTTAGGTAGCCATCAGCTTAGGTGAACCATATGATACCCATCTCGCCTTGTACCATTTTTGCCAACCCCAGATGGGACGTCACAACGTCGTCCACTTATTCCAGGTACCTATTTACAGCTAGGTGAACTGAGGCTAACACATGAAAGGAGACAAGCCCAATTTGTCTCCGCCCGGCCGGGGGATTGAACCCCCGACCCCTCGTGTGTGAGACGAGAGCGCTACCTACTAGGCTACGGGCTGTGTGTGTCTGTGTGTGTCTGTGCGCGTTTGTGTGTGTGTGCGTGTGTGTGTGTGTGTGTGTGTGTTAGCGTATGTGTGTGTGTGTGTGAGCGTGTGTATGTGAGCGTGTGTGTGTGTGTGTGTGTGTGTGTGTGTGTGTGTGTGTGTGTGTGTGTGTGTGTGTGTGTGTTTAAGCGCACTGGAGGTCTAGGGAACAAACTAAAAAAAAAAAAAAAATTGTTTTAACTCATTTAGTACCAGGGACGTTCTTTTAACTATATTCTGGCAATTATTAGACGATTTTATTCAGCTTAGGTGATCCTTCTTAAGCTGCACAATACCGTCTGCATATAGCTAGAATACAATATAACCCAGGTCGCTGGTAATCAAAGGGTTAATAAACTAAAGAGCACCATTAAGTCTTCGAACATGGTAAAAGTTTGGTCTTCAGTTAATTCAGGAAAAGTTGTCACGAACGTTCTGTTACGTTAACGTGTTTTTTTTCTTTCTTTCTCTCTCTCTCTCTTTCTCTCTCTCTCTCTCTCTCTCTCTCTCTCTCTCTCTCTCTCTCTCTCTCTCTCTCTCTCTCTCTCTCTCTCTCTCTCTTATAATTATACACACACACACACACACACACACACACACACACACACACATATTTCCATTCCACTGTTTACTCGTTCGGATAACTCGTTAATCCACTTAGAGCCTCACTCCCGTCATTCGTTCTTCTGGCACAATTAGATTTGCTCCCTTTGCTGGCTTCCAATTGACCACTTACGAGTTTCGTTCTATAAGGAAGTTGGAGCTGTATATATCGATATTTAGCAGAATTACCAGCTATAATATAAGTTGTAATACATTTATATAATTCTAAAACTCAATTGAACACCCTTTTCATCTATCAGAAACCCACATTATAATTGCATTTCCATTTATTATCGATGCTAACGGCTCCAACTTCCTTATAGCCTAAAACTTGCAAGTGGTCAATTCTTGTGTGGGCCAAATATCATTCATGGATTCGGAATTTCGACCTTTTTTGTTGTCCATCGTTTGTTACTTGAGGGGGAGGTAGTCGCTTGAGGGGGAGGTAGTCGCTTGAGGGGGAGGTAGTCGCTTTTTCTGGACCCTCCTCTCCCTCATGTTTAGCATATTACTTTTGAGATTTTAAGACGTTCGTTCTATTAGTTTGGTGATTTTGAGACCTTTCGTCCCATTTCTTTGTCAATATTAAGATTGTTCGTACCATTTAGGTGTCGATTTTTTTTTAGCGAGTGATTGCGAGCATGTAATTTACAAAGGAACCGGCCATCGGCCAGGACATTTTTTCTACCGAATTGTTTGACAAATTTATCTTGAAAGGAGGCGTACAGTAGGTGGTGTTATTTTAAGTTTGATGGAGGTCTAGCAAAGAAACTAAAAAATAAATAAATAAATAAGTAAATAAATAAATATATAATTACATAGACCAAACAACAAGCACTACCCCCCTGAAGGGCAAGGAGGGGGGGAGGGGGGAGGCTTTTTATATATGTGTGTGTGTATGGGTGTGTGTGTGTGTGTGTTTGCGTGTCTTATGGGTGTTACTCAGTTACTTGTTCGTCAAGGGGAATCCACGCAATGCGAGCTAAGCTCATTATTATGCGCCTCCTTAACTGGGAATGTATTGCGTGAAATGCATGTTAAGTGTTTTATGTACTGTTGGAATGGCTGTGGATGTGTGTGTAGTCTGTATTTAGCCAATTGGCGACATCGGAAACGAAGGCTTAGGGTGGATCTGTTTGGTACCATTCTCACTATAGACGGTACCGTCTCGCCCGAAGGCTTAGGTAGCCATCAGCTTAGGTGAACCATATGATACCCATCTCGCCTTGTACCATTTTTGCCAACCCCAGATGGGACGTCACAACGTCGTCCACTTATTCCAGGTACCTATTTACAGCTAGGTGAACTGAGGCTAACACATGAAAGGAGACAAGCCCAATTTGTCTCCGCCCGGTCTGGGATTGAACCCCCGACCCCTCGTGTGTGAGACGAGAGCTCTACCTACTAGGCTACGGCTGTGTGTCTGGGTATGCTTGCTTGTGTGTGTGTGTGTGTGTGTGTGTGTGTGTGTGTGTTTAACTCTATAACTCAAATAGGGCTAGAGCAAATGGGTTGTAAATCTCCGCACTGATTCCTTGGCTGACTCTTCCCAAATGGTAGAAATAGTAGCTCGATTACTATACAATTTTGTTTTAGTTATAGATGTTAGAGGTTGTTATTTTTGGCTTACCTATAATGAAGAGGGTATAGTTAGGTATACTGTAGGTTTGTCTTATCTACCAGGTGGCTATCTCTCACTTTACCTCTGACTTACATTCTCAGTAATCTCCTCTCGCTCTCTCTCTCTCTCTCTCTCTCTCTCTCTCTCTCTCTCTCTCTCTCTCTCTCTCTCTCTCCATATCGGATATATATATATATATATAATATATAAATTAACCATGTTTCCGGATGTGTATATTATGAATGTCTAGCTAGCTGTCTATCAATTTATAGTGATGGTATCTACAATGCCTCTCTCTCTTCCACCCCACAGACCCTCATAGCGTTCGAGGCCCGTTACCTCCCTCCACCGGGCTCAGGATTGGAGAGAGGAGGAGTAGGAGGCATAGGAGGAGAAGGAGCAAGCAGAAGAGGAAGCAGAGGCAGCAGAGGCAGCCAAGGAGGAGGAGGAGGCTTCTGGGAGGGCTACGGAGGAGGAGGTTCTGAGGATGAGGAAGGGAAGTTAGTGGACTCAGACCTCGGAGATGATGACACCCAGATGCTCCTCGATGTTCAGCAGAATATAGCCAACCTGGAACGGAACTTTGGTATCCAGGCCAAGGCGGGAGGAAGGGGAGAAGGTGGAAGGGAGGTCAAGGGAGGAGGAGGAGGGAGGAAGAGCAAGGAAGCTTCACCTGAACCACAGAAACGAAGGTAAATGCTGAGAGCACATTGCTGTTTTATTGATTTATATATAAATATATATATATATATATATTTAATAGTGGCCCCTCCATCATTGACGATGTTGCCTATTAGTATAATAGTCTCCATTCAACATCCACGTCAGTCAGTCGATTGAATCAACCGCCGCGAGGAAGAATAGGAGCCATCTTCATAAGTGCAACACTACTTCTCTTATGGTGTCGTCACAGATCGGGTACCCACTACGAAAAAACTTCGCAAAAAAATAAGAGAACAAAAAAGGGAAAAAGAATTTTCCATCTTAACACTTATTCACAAGCTTCCCACATTCGGTGGATTTTCTTGCATTGTGGCTTCTTACCGCCTCTCGCCAAGCGCAACAATTCTTCCTTCTCTTCCTCACGAGCCTACTGTCAACACTTGTGCCCCCGCACTCCGGCTTCATTCGACGCTCGCTCTCCTCTAGTGAGTCTTTTCTAATTTGTATGTATCTGGGAGATAGTGAGCAGGGTTTAGACTAGCTAGCACGGGTTGTGTTATTGTTGGCCCGCAGGAAGTGTTAAATTAGGGTACGTTTAGGCGCTTCTCCTTGTGTTCAATTTTTCCACCACGCGTGGTGTTTTTTTATTGTTGCTAGGCGCCTTAGTTTTTGCTTTTTACTTAGTTAGGAGGCTTTCCTTTAAGTTTCTTGCTGTTCCTAGGAACAGCTTGAGGGTCTACGGACCCTGTCTTTGTTACAGACGCGCCAGGGTTAGGATTGTCCCACGTGGTTGTGGCGTCCTCCGGCATTGAACCTGTGGAGAGGCCCCTCGTGGGGGCTTTTCTCTTCGCCCTATTGGCAAGGTTCTGAGTTCTTTGTGTGGTCTGTATAGTTTTCCCGGATAACCCCATAGGTTATCTAGTTTTGGGGGATTGTATTATTACTGTGATTGTTCTTTATTATGTCCCCTGTGTGTTGGTCTCCCTGTGGTTAGTGTGCCACTCTCCGGGAGTCCGACAACGTGTTCCAAGTGTGGGAGTGCGTGAGTTTGGGGTTTCGTTCCCTCGCAGCTGTGCCTTGCTCCGAGTCCCCCCCTCACTTCGCTGAGCTCGCCGGCCTACGGTTAGTAGCCGTTGGGTCGGTCCGCCGTGCCGGCATGTTCACGAGCTCGTGTCTCCCTCGCCGGGTCTTTACATCGGTGGGTGTGGCGATGCCACTGCCCCCTGGTCCCTGGTCCCTCGGGAATCCGGCGGACGCCGATATAGATCTGATTGGTAAGGTGCTTCTCAACCCCTCGGACTTTGCCTCCGCCTCCCGGCGGTTACGAGTGCTACAAGTCCTCCGGCGGGTGTTTTCGTATACGGAACACACCAATACCCACCGTTCGGGGTCCCCCGGTCTTTCGGCCTGGTCAGTTCTTGACGGGGGATATTGTGGTCGTTTACCCCGCCGTGCCGGCGGCCCAGTGGATAATAGACCCCGGCGGACACTGCACTTTTGTCCATCAGCTAGCACGCTTACCTCAATGACGTTTACCCCGCCTTGCCGGCGGCCCAGTTGGTAAGCTAATCAGCGGCTGCTTGTGTGTTTTGTGGAGCACAGAGCGATCCGCCGTTAAAAGGGCTCCCTGTGCTACGACATACGCCGTAACAGGGACCCTCCGTTTTGGGGTATCCTCTTCTCATGTTACCCAGGGGCATGGGAGGAGGATATTCACGCCCTCTTAGGGGTAATAAGAAAGGGGAGGCCGTGGCCTCCTATTCTTATTACGCCGGGAGGTTAGGATGGGTGAGACTCTCCCTGTACAGTATATCCTTTTGAGCATTGATTCCTGGACATTTTTCTTTCCAGGTGGACACTCAAGACAGCCGGATACCGCGCCGATTCCCGCCGGGGAGAGGAGTCTCTGCAGCATGCCTCTGTTTACAGTATGCTCAACCCCCTCTTGTCTTTTGCTACCAATACCAGCCCATAGCAGATGTATCAGATGTGTTCAGTGTTTAAACAGAAACTCTTTCTTGTGGGCATCTCGTACATGTCCGGTTTGTTCCGAATTATTTGAAGAATGGCTAGCGGCCATATGTCTTTCTTACTTGCGCTCATTGAGGTTAAGTCTAAGTTTAAAGCCTATGCTTCTCAGGTAGCTAACAAAGAACTGTCATGTGATAACCCAGAATTATTAAGGGTGGTTCAATTGTACTCTTTTGATGATCACACAGCTCACCAACCACATAACTCCCCTATGCCCTTGTTGACCATGGGGTCCCCTACGTCCTCCTTGACATCCTCACAGAGCTCCTCTCCCCCGGCGAAAAGGAGCCGCTTGATGTCACCGGAATGCCTCAACCTTACCCAACCGGCTCCCCTGGCGGGCAACCTGAGGCGCATGGACAGCACGGAATATTTGCCTGACAAGATCCGCCGGCTCTCGAGCCCACCACGACGTGTGTTACTTTCTAATGAAACTCCTACTTCTGCACAAGTAGATCTCACAGGATCACTGCTGGAAGGTCCGGCGACCTCCTCGGGGACGCAGGGAGTTGGTTCCGGCCTCCCCGAGCCGGACGCCGGCCCCCCTCCCATTGCCACTAGACTTAGACAAACTGTACACGTTAGGCTCCAAGGTTCCAAATTAGTGTGGTCAAACAAACGGGCTCAACAAGCCAACACGGCTCATACCTCTACTCAGTCTCCGGGTGTAATTACGTCAGATACGGTTACGACCATACGGTCTCACACGCCACTACTGGCTCCTTCTAAGGACCAGCCCAGCTTGACAGCCGCCCTCACGGAGATAGGTTCGCAAAATGCGACCAACCCAATAACACCTCGGCCGCGTGACCAGAAGTCACCGGCTTGCAGTTCGCCCCACCCGGCTACGGCTAGTAGCAGTCTGACGCTGATCAACACTCATAAGACACACGCGGCCACTATCAAACAGGCTGACACTCTGATAAAAACAGACCAACATGATAGGCCAACGACACAAACCACTACCACAAGGTTAACGGCTGTACAACTAAATTAATTATTACATAAGGTGATAAGCCAGTGTGCCATTAAACAGGGTCAAACTCCTACTCCGGCGCCGAGACCACCTCACAGTGTAACTAGGCCCCCCTCTCATATCAATGTAGGCATTCCCTCTCCGGCAGACCCCTCCGCCGGGCCAGCAACGGCCCGCATAATGGACTACCCGCCGCCCACTTGCCCGGCACTAAACAGTCCAATGCATTCCCGACCTGAAGGGCAAGAGTTTCAGCCGCGGGCCGTAAATGTTACCCCAGGTTCGTTGCCAGACCCATTAGTCCGTCCCTCAACCTCGAAGCAACTCTTAGGTTTAGCAGACCTCGAGTTCATGGGTATGTCCAAGCCCTCCAATGTACCTCCCCCTTCCGCCGGCCGACCCAGGCAGGGACTACCGGCGGAACCTTGGGTAATTGTGCCTCCCGGCCTTAGATCCCCCTTGACTAGCTTGAACACTGAGTCAGTTCATAGTCAAGAATCCGTAAGTCTGGATAGTTCTGTCAGTTCGGACGATACCCAACCTTACTTGTCCCCCTCGATAGATAGGACCCATACGGCGAGTAGCCTGCTGGGTCCCTCTTCTTCCCCCAGTTCTCACCCCGGTGCTCCACTAGCCCCGCCGGGTGTCCCATCCAAATCTCAGGTAGTTAAAGCGCCAGGCAGGCTCTGGCTTCCGGTGACGGCAGTGACATAAGGTAAAGGGCATAAATCAATACAAGGGGAGGTCCCGGTGCCGGTGGAGTGGGCTATTGAAGTTAACCGTAAACTAGTCTTTAGGGCCAAAGATGCTACCGGTACAGTCTTACAGGTTTCTATATAATTATGCCAAACCTGACCCGGCAAATTTTCAATATTTTGTGTACAACCCTTGCCAGCTGGTTCATCTTCCGGCGGATTCCCACCTCCAGGATCCTCCTCACCCAGACACTCCCATTTGTCATAACAAATGTGGTCCTACTAGGTGTCGTTCTCTGCCCACACAGCAGGAGCCTTCTGGTAAAATTCACAGGTGGTCCACATAAAGACCAAAGGGAGTTGAATCTGAGTGAGGTGGGCGATGGGCCGTGGGTAACGTGGGATCAGGAACTGTAACAATTTGCTATAGATATTACATCCAATTCCTTGTCCCCAATTTCCCCCCCCCCCCCCTTATCGAGTTTGACTGGCTAGCACAACGACCGGGCGGAGTTCCATTCCCTATTTTTAATTTTCTTATAGCCCTCAATTGACGGCGGAAGATTTTCCCTTGCCCCTCATTACTCCTGAACCTATTGAACTTCAACGCGAATTTTTGGTCAGAGATAGGGCCCACAGGATATTTATTAGCTTCCTGTTA
This sequence comes from Lithodes maja, assembly GCA_037953745.1. Lineage (NCBI taxonomy): Eukaryota > Metazoa > Arthropoda > Malacostraca > Decapoda > Lithodidae > Lithodes > Lithodes maja. The sequence continues at coordinate 29,230 of JBAKBP010010870.1, read as the reverse complement.
ACTAGAGACACGGCTCAGGCTATTGCTGAACCAAGGCCGAATCCCTCTCACCGAACCCAGGAATTAGTTAAACTTTTTCAACAATACCTCCTCCCTGCCCCGGCTAGAACACTCACTGAAATTCGTACAGCCTTGTTTGAGGCAGTCCAGTCACGTCAGCTACTCAGACGGTTACCTATGAATGCTTACTATAGGATCTTGTTCTCCCATGTCTTAACTTCGAGAGTCATAGATAAACAGACGGAACGTGATGTCCGGGTAATGTTGCGCTTGAAGAAAAAGACAAACCAATAGCTCTCCCCCTGTCGGCCCCAGGCGGCAGGCGGACGGGTTCACCTCCGGCTCTAGAGGTTAAAATTCACATATACTTTTAGGACTACTGTCCCGGACTCCAGTCCTCCCTCTGTCTTCCTCCCTCCCTCGGCCATGCTAGCGCAATAGGGTTTTGAGGTTCGACCAAGTGTTAGTTCCCGTGGGGGGCAGCGCCCCCTGATGGCTTCGGTCCGACTGTCTGGAACCAGTCCACACAAAAGCACGCCGGAACAAAAGTCATGCGGCTTTACCTCACATGGCGTGGCATAACAGACCGATCACCATCCTCTGCATAAGGGATAAGGCGACTAACTCATTACGCTGGGACGAAGGACTGCGGCCGCCATCCAGGGTCGGTTCTGCTACAACCGTTAACCCCCCGGCGGATCCGCATCTGGAGTATATCTCACATTTCGTTGAATAAGTAATAACCGGAAGCACCCGCCCGCCGGCTTGCCCCCTTAAAACGATGTAATAACCAGTCATTAACAGGCAGAGAAGGTCACCAAAGGATTCTCACCCTCAATAAGGCATGTAGATCCCCTAACAGGCCCCCCTTGATACGATAGATACAGTGTAACACATCAGTTTCCCTCCCTATCCTAAGTCATTCCAGTCCTTGGCTCGTCTGGCTGCCGGCTGTTTAGAGATCGCCCCCCGCCGTTGGGGATAGGACATCATCCCGGCGGGTTTTATTTCTTCCTCTCTCCAATGGATTGGGGCCTGTTCCATATACTTAACCTAGGGGTATGCACCCGGAAAAGGTTTCCCAGGGTCAGAGTCGGCTCAGCAGCGAATCGAAATTTTTACAAAACAACCACTGCTGGCCGGGGTCATTATTTTCCAACCTCTTTTGAAGTTCTGTTGTCAGCAAAGGGAGCCCTTCAGGATACTCTCGGTCCTGTCTTTCTCTTGTTTTTTATGCCATATAGATTCATAACCACAATCCCTTTCTCCTTGCTGGTTGGCAGGCTTCACTTGATCTTACAGACACGTCCGTGTTTCTGCAATCCTTGCGGCTGATGGCTTTGGTTAGGGCTCCCCGACCTCATTTTGGCCCGGTTAGTCCCGAGGCCATTTCAGTTCTCTCTAACTCATCCTTTCACAGGCAATTCCTTTTCCCATTCAATTCCACATGACCTTAACAACAGTCCCGCCGTAGGATACCCTACGTTTCGCCAGATCATTACACTCTTAAGTTGTTGTTGTTGTTGTTCCCCAAGCTGCCTGGCCGAACAGCCCCAAGGTCCCGAGCAAGGCCAAGGCCATAACCGAGCGCCCCCACAGAACCCTCCCTGCCGACCGCAATAAAGCCTGGGTGACCGAAGCCACTCCATGGCGGGGAGCTGAGGAGGGCGACAGAAACGCCCGGGAAACCAAAGCCCCACCCAGGGCCCTGTGCCCCTCAGCAATTATGAAGAGAAAGCTGAGGGGCAAAGGAAAAAAATGTGACACTTTGGCTTCCAATCTTGGTAGATTGGGAGGTCAATCCACGGAAGAGATGCTGTCACTTGAGATCTAGAAAATATATAAGTAAAAGGAACAGTCAGAGTAAGCTATGGGTATGGCAGAGATCGCTCAGTTCTCACTCTGATAGACCAGCCCATCACCACATGACTAGAACCCAATCCTCTCAGCATCAGCTAGGAAAGGCCCTAGAAAGCCGCCTTTGGCGGGGGGATAGCTCCCCTATTTCAACCCCTTTCGGGGTTGGGCACCCGCCCACACTCTTAAGTAACTAGCCGCGCTGTCCCTGAGCCTGCTCTGGCCCCGGGTGTATGATATATTATATTTTAGAGTTAAGATCAACCTTTCACCATAATGTCTATGTGCCGGATAGGCCAAATTATGTTTTAGATAAGATCAACCTTTCACCATAATGTCTATGTGCCGGATGGGCCAAATTATGTTTTAGATATAAGATCAACCTTTCACCATAATGTCTATGTGCCGGTTGGGTCACACCGTGATGGGTGGGGGTCATGGCAGAAGCCTCTTAAAGCCCCCGGCTCAGGTTCCCCGAGTGTATGCCTCGATACCCTCCTAAATTGAGATTATAAGGGTTCCGGCGGACTACCTGAGATAGTCGACTAACTCAGTTAAGCGCTGATCCTCGCCGTGAAGACAGGGCTCAGTAATAGACGTAGGAAGTGCCATCGCGACAGTTTGTCATGGCAAAAGTTACTTCCCCGTGTTCTGTACAAACTACATATTCTTTAACCCGTACAGCCCCAGCGACGCGCCTGGCGCGTCGGCGATGTATGTAACGCACAGCCCCAGAGACGCGCCTGGCGAGTCACCCTAATTTCCCCTAATTGCGCCGACCGTAACCTCAGGTGTAGCCACGCAAGAGGGCTCAGATTTGTATGGGAACTGTGTACGTATCCCACGCAACCGTGCCGATGGTTGAAAACTCTCAAAGTCCACGTGCGTGCGCGCGAGCGCGCAATAACCTGGTTTTTTGGGATAATTGCCTTCAATTTTTTACTCTTATAAAATCCGTTTTCGGGGGCTCTGTAGGACCATTTTTTAAGCTTTTTGAGCGGTTTTTCGTGGTTTTTCCTTCATTCCTAACCCATTCGCTATTGTTTCTGGAATAAAACCATTTTTTGAAAACCGGCCGGGTTCTGGTGCGCAAACATTACAAAACTAGCCGGGGCTCCACGGGTTAAAAAAAAAAAAAAAAAAACGATTGTTGTAAGTATGCCCATGGACACACTCCTGTTGTTTGTTCTTGTATTCCGAGTTTTTTATGTACTGTGATAGTTACGCCCTGAAAGGCTTCAGAAAGAAAATGGGGGGGGGGGATAGGTGGATCCCAGTACAAGAGAGGAACTCCCCTTTACACAGGATTACAAGTGAGTTCAAGGGCAAGCCTAGACGCTGTTTACGCCGAGCTGTGCCCAAAATGAGATATGTATGAGCTTAGAAGCTCAGTTTGCTTGATTTAGAAAGAATTGAGAATTTAGATTGCTTAATTCACACTCAGGTTTTATGATTAATAAAAAGAAAGTTTTTATGTTTCAATTTTCGAAACTAGTTGCACTAGATTACAATAGGTCCTACGTGACTCTGTAAAATATTTCCATTATTCTACCTGTCCAGTTTATGAATAATTAAGATTTGTTTGCCCTACGGTTTATATGATTTTCATGTTTCCAGGCTAGTCGCACTAGACTCAGAAGGTCGATAGAGATCAGATGGTACTTAACTTTAATTCGCCTGAAATTCAATCACTTAAGATCCACACCAGACATGTAAACACTATTTTGCAGAATCTCTCAGGAGATAAGGCTCCTGGTCCAGATGAAATTCCTCCAATAGTACTTAAGAATTGCTCCTTGGTGCTCGCTCCTGTATTGGCAAAATGTTTCCGTCTGTGTACTCATACCTCATGCTTCCCAGTACCCTGGAAAGAAGCAAACATCCATCCAGTTCCTAAAAAAGGTGCCTCTTTAGATCCATCAAACTACAGACCAAATATAAATAGCTATAACTTCCACTCTTGGTAAAGTCTTTGAAATTAAATTAAATAATCACATAATTAAGCATCTTGAGAATAATAAATTAATCAGTGATAGGCAATATGGTTTTAGACAATGTCGATCAACTGCAGACATTCTTTGCCTTCTTACGCATCAAATCAACCAAGCTACAGACCACATGGTGAAACACATACAATAGCACTGGATATATCAAAGGCATTTGATAGAGTCTGGCATCAATCCTTATTGTCGAAGATGTCACACTACGGCCTTGCATCATTAGTTCCACTAATTTCTTCTTATCTTCATAACAGAAAAATATGTGTAATGGTAGATGGCCTTTATTCTCAATTTCACTCAATAAATGCTGGTGTTCCCCAGGGATCAGTTTTGGCCCCAACTCTGTTCCTCATTCATATCAATTATGTCATATCTACCACTCATAATCCAATACATTCCTTACAGGGGAGGTGTAGCAGAGTGGTCTTGCCACTGGACTGGTAATCCAATGGACCCGGGTTCGAATCCCAATATGTCAATGGGAAGATATTATTGGGATGGAATTTGTGCTGTACCTAGTTTCAGTGCATTACCACAGCACACCGAAACGCCAAAACAAAAAAATACCCTCATTGTTCCCTTATTAAATAGCACTGTATGAATATTCCCATATTCAAAATATGCTACAGGGGGGCAATGCCTACTGAGTTAATTGCTCAATAGGTGGCGTTCTGAGAGTGAGGGTCCGAGCCTGGGGAGTGAGACTGTGAAGCGCAGGGGCGAAGCAGCTTCAGAGATGGAGTTGGGTTCGAGCCGTGAATAAGTGCTTCGCATGTCTCACTCCCTAGACTGGAACAAGACCTCACGGGCCTCACCGTGTTCAGCGGTAGAGTGTAAAGGCTATCAGCCTATGCCCGAGAGGTAGTAGTTGGAATATAGAAAAAAAAAAAAAAAAAAAAAAAAAAAAAAAAGATGACTCAACACTCCACAGTTCCTTCACATTTACCAATTCTTTCACCCAACCCGATGTTATAAATTCAAAAATAAACACTGCAATTTCTCTGAACCAGGACCTTTCTAGAATTAATGAATGGGGACAAAAGAATCTAGTTTCCTTTAATGCACAGAAAACCAAGTACATTCAATTTTCTAACCGACAGAATCTCACTGACTCCCATATATTTTTTAATGATGTAAATATTCCCACTTCCCCTAGTATTGACATTCTCGGTGTAACATTAACTACTAACTTGAGCTGGACACATTATGTTAGAGGCATTGCTAAGAATGCCTCTAAAAAACTGGGACTCCTGTACAGAGTTCGAGAATTCTTCACTGACAAGCAGTTGGCCGTAATATATAAAAGTTATGTGCGTTCTCAGATGGATACTGTTCACCTCTGTGGAGTGGAAGTGGAGAGGTTGCATTGAGGCAGTTGGACAAAATTCAAAATAAAGCGATTAGATTAATCAATAACCCTGCAATCACACAGGACCTTCCTACATTATCCATACGAAGAAACATTGCATCCCTTGCATTATTCTACAGATATTTTCACAGCAATTGTTCCGAGGAACTTGCTTCAATTGTGCCGCCTCTCCACATCTTTCCCCGTAGAACTGGGGCAGCTGAGAGCATCCATGAATTTACACTTTCTCCTCCACAATGCAGAACTTCTGCTTATCAAAATTCATTTATCCCTAGAACTACTACTCTTTGGAATTCACTTCCCTCGAGTTGCTTTCCACAAACTTACAATCTACAAAAGTTTAAATCCAGTTGTTACAAACATTTTATGAATGGAGGATGCCTTTAGGCACATGGACCTTTTTGTTTTATCTGTGTTTTTCCTTCCTCCGTTCATTGTCTCTTTAAAAAAAAAAAAAAAAAAAAAAAAAAAAAAAAAAAAAATGGCGACTCCAATATGTTCCTGGCTAGTTACACTAGTTTCAGTAGGTTTGATAATTGTCAATATGACTACGCCCAGGAACCTAGCTGAGCTCAGCATAGGTTCCGGGTCGCATATTTCCGAAGTCGAGACTAGTATATATCATAGGGGAAATTAGGACCAATCAGAGGCCGCAGTGGCAGTGACGTCACCCACAAGGGGAGGAGCCAGTCTGTCTGTCTGTCTCTCTCTCTCTTTCTCTCTCTCTCTCTCTGGGTGAGGAGCCTGCCTGCCTCTCGTTTGTTTATCTCTCTCTCTGGTAAATAGAAGAAGTAAGTCACCTAGTATTATCAATATTTATTCGCATAGTTTCTGTCTAGATTAAATAAGCATCCAGAGTACAATATGTTATTCCCATTAATTATGGTTTTACTTGAAAAGCAATGAGTAAACAATGAAAATGTTGTGATTCTGGCATCTTTCGTCCCAAGATTTGAGGAGGAGGGTGTTGCCAGTCTCCTTAGACAGGTAAATTATTTCAAATAGTTCCTGTTTTATTTATCATTATCATTTAAATTTACATTCATGCACAACGTAAATAAACTATAAATGGTCACTTTTCACTCTCTCTCTCCGCATATGTAATGATCTCATTCCATAATATTATGTATGTAGGCCTACAGATGTATGTCTGTATGTATGGATGTATGTATGTATGTATCATCGACCCCTTTACATAGTAGAGGAGTCTATGGTATGTATACACTCAGGCACATACCCCATAGCTGGGGGTGGCTGAATCGAGACATAGACTAAGGGAATAAGTAAAGATCAATGATAGGAGAGAAAGTGATAGATTGATATGAAGGGAATTACAAAATTCACAATTATATCTCATCGTACATCTGGAATCACAGTCCAACCTTACAGGTGAGTGTAACCTTTATGCCAAATGTCTCACTTCATATCGTATGGTTTCTTTATGTTCAGCGCCTTTCACGATAAAAATCGTTAATATTAGAGAACAGGCTGATTGAACTCATTGTTTTTTTGCTTAAAATCATTATTTGTTGTGTTCCCAGTGTCTTGATCAGGATTATTTGTAACATTGTGCTTTATTTAAAAATGACATATTATATTGGCTTAAAGTACCTGGTTATAATGGGGTTAAGAGGTGTTCAAGTAGCCCTAACCACTAGTGTACTTATATAAATATTCATTAACATTATCACATCATAACATATCGACTACAATAAAAGTAATATTTAGCAAAATATAGAAATAGCTGTCATACATAAGAATAAAAGAAAATGGGAGTCTACAGAAAGTCGATTGGCTCACACAAGGCAGATCCCCTTCACACCCAACACTAATTATAAGGCCTAAGTAGCCTATAGGCCTAGGCCCAACTCACTAACACGTATCGTATAATTATATAGCCTACTAATTAGCCTTTGGCTCTACCTTATGCACTTAAACCATTAACTATTTCATAACATTTGATGCTTAATATATTTTGTACTATCTGATAATGTTAATGACATTTAAAATAAAGTAATGTATAGGCTATGTATATACTGTATATATAACCCTTTAGATATATGAGTGACTTAAGTTCCTTCTTGAAATTATCAGCACAGGTTAACTGCTTCAGTGTCCCAGGAATCAATATAGTTCGCCAGTGAAATAATATTGTGCCTTCTAAAATTGTCAAGGAATTTCTGTCCATGGTTGTGCAATACGCGTAATACGGTAGGCTACTCTTATTTACTCATAACCATAACATAGCACAATCATAATGTATCCTTAATGTAATTAATATTTGAAATAACTTGTTATACTATAGGTGACTTACTTCTTCTATTTACCAGAGAGAGAGAGAGAAACCAAAGAGAAGCAGTCAGGCTCCTCACCCAGAGAGAGAGAGAGAGAGAGAGAGTGACAGACAGACTGGCTCCTCCCCTTGTGGGTGACGTCACTGCCACTGCGGCCTCTGATTGGTCCTAATTTCCCCTATGATATATACTAGTCTCGACTTCGGAAATATGCTTCCGGGTCAGGGTGATGCAGGGTTTTTTGCTTTTAACTGTCTCACCTGGTACAACAAACACCTCATGTAGGAGGACTCTGTTGTTGGAGCAGGCTTCTTTGAAGCAACGCACTGCTCACACTCTGTCAATATTTCTTAACTGTGTTGTATGCACAATTACATATACGAATAGCTTTTCCTGTTATGAGGTTTCTTGCCTTAACCATGCGGTTATTAAGAGTTTAATACTACGAATGTAACATCGGCAACATCGTCAATGATGGAGGGGCCACTATTAAATTATAGGTTTGATTCCCGAAGGGAAGTAGAGAAAACCTAATATTTAGTAGGGGCCCCGGAATCATTGACGACGAGGTCCCTCCCAGCCATCCCCTTCCCATTCGCTGATATTTTGAGTTATCTTGTTATATCATTGAAGGAATAATTGTTGCGCTTGGTGAGAGGCGGTAAGAAGCCACAAAGCAAGAAAATCCACCCACCGAATGTGGGAAGTTTGTGAATAACAGTGTTAAGATGGAAAATTCTTTTTCACTTTTTTTGTTCTCTTATTTTTTACGAAGTTTTTTTGTAGTGGGTACCGGATCTGTGACGACACCATAAGAGAAGTACTGTTGCACTTATGAAGATGACTCCTATTCTTCCTCGCGGCAGTTGATTCAAAAGACTGACGTGGATGTTGAATGGAGACTATTATACTAATAGGCAACAACGTCAATGATTCCGGGGCCCCTACTAAATATTAGGTTTTCTCTACTTCCCTTCGGGAATCAAACCTATAATATATATATATATATATATATATATATATATATATATATATATATATATATACAGTATATATATATATATATATACAGTATATATCGGTATAAATAATATATTTCCTTTTTTTATTATATTTATTGTTAACCCCTACTGTACCGGCGACGTCTTTTTAATTTTATTCTAGCTGTATTTAGACGAACGATTTTATGCAGGTTAAGAAGTATCTGTGGTAGTATAAAGGGTTAAGTGAGGTGGTTCGAAGCCTGTTGATCGCTGGGGGGCCTTCTTTAAGCTGACTAAAATCATCTAATAGTAGCCAGGTGAAAGTTAAAAGGACGGCACCGGTACTGAAAGGGTTATACATAACCTAATATCAATATTTCACCATAAACTCTGCGTGATATATAGAGAAATGGCCACTAACCCCTTGCTTCTATGGCGTGAAACAAAGGTGTACTATAGTCTATATTTGTTTCCAGCTGAGGGTAAATTATCATGTTTCTATCTTTGTTACTCAGCTATAAGGTCAATTTTGTAGCGAAATATGATGTTGATTATGAAAACTTGACATTAATACGACACACAACCATAGCAGTTTCATATATTTCCATTAATTATCGATAAATCAGCTACTAAGGGATTCAATTTACCATCAGCTGGAAAAAATAGAGTATAGTCACGGGCTATGGAAATACATGAGGGTATATTTTATATTATATATATTTATTTATTTATTTATGTATTTTATTATTATTTTTAGTCACCTACCTAGAACTCCCTCAAGCTTAAATAAAATATCCTCAAGACCCCTCTTCAGATTAATGTGTGCATTTTTCGGTAGAAAACAAAACTCAACTAAAAGCCAAGGCATATTTGTTTTCAATGAAGACCGTTCGTGTAATTTACAGGTAGGTGGTAGACGAGAATGTTCGTTATTTACAGGTAGGTGGTAGACGAGAATGTTCGTTATTTACAGTGTTACGGCTGGATCGGCAATACATATTCGGGATTCTTGATCGTAGGACAGAAATGGCTTATGTGACAACGACACGCTCGATTCCAGTCCCAAATACTATATGCTCCAGACAACAAAAGCACCAACGCCCTACAGAGTTATCGTCTATGGTAACGAGGTACCTTAACTCGGCGAAAGTGTACAACAGGGGTAGGCTATGAGGCTAAACTCCCTCAGACATTTATAGGTTACGTTATTACTAAAGAAATGCAATACTCAAGAAACTACGTTAATATTAAGCCTCTAATAATGTAGAATAGAAGCAGGCTAAAGGTATGACAGTGAAATGCTAAATGACAAATGTACACGCCTATTTGAAAGCGCGTGCACTAGAATAACTGTCCCCTACTAACATGCACTAGCATGTAGCATACAAGATGTTCATGATCCAGTAGATACCTAATAATACACATGGAAGGAACATAAACAGTAGTCACTTATTGTAATAATGAATCTATACTTGGAATAACTAAAAGGTTGCAGGCAACAGTACTGCGCCGGTAGCCTACTACCGCATAGGCTACTTCGCTTCTCTCACTCTGTCTCCCCTCTGAGTCCGTATGCGCCCTACGCAACGGAACTCCGGACACAGCAGCAAAACGACAGTGCAGTTAATTGATACATGAAAGTATTAATAGTGTTGTCTTGTGTGTGAGTAATGTGTATTGTAAAGTGTTACATACATAAACTTAAAGAGAGCTGCAATGCATAGTAAAATAAAGATATAACCCACTCATCATCCCCATGTGTTCTAGCTAGCAGGCCAAGTCACAGGAACAACGAGTCCCAGCACCGAAAGCGAGAACCCAGGAAAAGACTGCAGAGAACACAAGGACAGATAAATTACGTTACTCTACTATACCGGCACTACGAGCGAGCTGTAGTCTCTGGTACTACACTCGCTCCTGGCTCGGTAGGCAAATCAAGGCTAAGTCCTCGCCCCTCTACAGACAACTCCTGGGCATGGTCGGGCTCTTACACATGGCACTAGTCTAGTCACAAATTGGATGATGAGCTGGGCATATAACTCGTGAACATGTAGAACGTTCACCAACTATCCTCATCAAGAAGATCGCTGTTCACATTAACCCCTTAAATCTAATACATGTAAATATATGCTTGTCCTAAGAGTAATACGAGAGGTGAGTGCTGAAACTCCTTTAGAACCTCAAGGGAAGGGTATGCATTTAAATAGAGAGAAGAATGAAATGAGAGTAATGTCGTCAGAGAGAAAGAGTGCAACCGTGAGAAATTGGGAGAGAGGGCAAGGGATGTTAGAATCTCAAAGGTTCTAGGCAACCTGGTCATAGAGCACACAGCGAGCCTCCAGGCAATGTGCAGTACGACAACATGGGCAGCCCAGGCAGCATATGCAGGCGGCAATGTACTACCAACCCTGTCGCACCTAGCTATAAGCGCAGGGCTGCCAACCGGTCCATACGTCTGGCAACCACCCCCCCGGCAGCGTGGCGCACCGCTACCCTCTCGCTCTGAAGTCCAACTCACTCTCTCTCTCTGAATTCCCACTGTCTTATCTATCAACTTCTCTATCGATACTACATATTAAATGGAAGGTCTCGACATGGCTTAAAACAAAACCCACCACTGGTTAGCAAATGACGAGACCTTTGCAGAGATACAAAGAACATAGTTATACGTTGTCACACTCAATATAAGCAGCCAGCATGGTACACGGTACACGCACCGTGACGGTACAGGAGTACCAAGGAGTACAATCAGGTTGCGTTGCTACGCACTGGGCGTCACAGCCCCCCCAAGATTTTAGATAATCGACCTTAGAAGCATTATCAAAATCTGACAGGCAACCAACCGACCTGCTACCCTTAGCTGCCACTAATTGCAAAAGGTGCACAACAACTGAAGTGTGAATTATACATAAAACACAATATCGCATGCATCATGCTACAACAATAAAGACTTACAAAACTAAAAAAAAAATTCTCGTTTATTTTATTGTTTTATAATCTTTTTGGACGGCGTTATGATAGCCTAATTTTACTCCTGCTCAACCCACACACCGTGCACGACTATCCTGGATCATCAACCCTTGATAGACAATCTGCTATCACGTTCTCACTCCCGGCAATATGCTGAATGTTGAGATTATACTCTTGGAGCATTAGGGACCACCTGGTCAACCGCATATTCCGATTGTGAAACTGATTTAGGAATTTCAAGGGATGATGGTCCGTATAAATCGTCACTACCGGGCCGTAGGCTGGAACATAAACTTCGAAATGTTTGAGCGACAAAACGATAGCAAGAAGCTCCTTCTCTATAGTCGAGTAATTCCTTTGTGCCGAATTAAACTTGCGAGAAAAGAAGCTCACTGGGTGTTCCAAGCCCTCGGAATCAGTCTGCAGTAACACTGCCCCGGCACCCACACCGCTGGCATCAGTCGCCAGCTGAAAAATCCTGGAGAAGTCTGGGGCTCTCAAAATCGGATGTGTACACAGCAGGTGCTTGACTAGGTCGAAAGCCCTCTTACACTCCGCAGCCCAACAGAACTTCACTGACTTCGACAGTAGATCAGTTAACGGTGCTAAGACAGTAGAGTATCCCCGGATGAAGCGCCTATAATAGCCTATCATACCTAGGAACCGCATGACCTGGCGCTTAGTGGTGGGCCTGGGAAACATATTGATAGCCTGTATCTTGCTCAGGGGGGGGCACACCCGGCCTAACCCGACCACGAAGCCAAGATACTGCACAGTAGCCTTTACAAACTCGCACTTCCTCAGGTTCACCACCAGCCCAGCATCGTGCAACTTCCCAAACAGGGTCTCTAAGTGCCTTAGGTGATTTTCAAAATTGTCATCATACACTATCACGTCATCAAGGTAGACCGTGCAGTTAGGGATTTCGTCACAAATATCGTTCATCAGGTTCTGAAATGTGGCAGGTGCGTTCTTAAGCCCATAAGGCATTACGTTACATTGGTAGGTCTTGCCATCTACCACAAAACCACAAACTTGCTTAGCTCGGTCCGACAGGGGTACTTGCCAGTAGCCTTTTACAAGATCAATTTTAGTAAGGTACTTTGCATTCCCTATCTTGTCCACGCTGTCGTCAACTCGAGGCAAAGGGTAAGGGTTGGTAGTGGTCAAGCCATTTAGCCTACGAAAATCTATGCAGAACCGCACCTTGCCGTCAGGTTTTGGCTGCAACGTGACGGGTGATGTCCACTTCACATAACCTTCAGTGATCATCCCTCTCTCAACCATGTACTTTAACTCCTCCCGTAAAGCTGGCAACTTTACCGGGGGCACACGGTAGGGCACTGACTTGAAGGGCACATTATCACCGACGTCCACGTCGTGCGTTACCTGAGTAGTGAGACCTGGGTGTTCGGCGAAAACAGAGGGGTATGACCTGAACAGGCCTAGGACAGCAGCACCCTGGTGCTCAGGCAGGTGACTTACAGCTTGCCTAGCCTCTTGTTCAGTATTCCCCGCCCACTGTTCCGCGGAAATGACACAGTCCCAGCTATCCTCCTCAGCAGCATGACTGTCCCCACCTCCTTCTCCACCCTGGCCGCTGCAGGCCAGCACAGGGACAGTGAGAGGCTCTGAGGGGCGTCTCACATACTCTTTCATGAGGTTAACATGACATAACTGATGTTTTTTTCTACGGTCAGGTGTTGCAACGAGATAATCAAGGTCGGACAGTTTCTTAGCCACCACATACGGCCCAATAAACTTGGCAGAAAGGGGGTGTCCAGGCAAAGGTAAAAGCAACATTACCTCCTGACCCACCGAAAACTCCCGAAGCTTCACCTTGGCGTCATACTGGTGCTTCATGACCGCCTGTGCATTAACCAAGTTATTACCTGCCGCTGCCATGCAACCTATAAGTCTCTCCCGGCTCTCAAGGATATATTTAAGTACAGACCCCGGCTTCTCTTCGCCCTCCCAGATCTCTTTCACCATACTTAAAGGTCCTCTCACATTATGGCCAAAGACTAGTTGATTTGGACTGAACCCCAGGCTCTCTCCTGGGACTTCACGTGCAGCGAACAGAACATACGGCAGACCCAAATCCCAATCAGTGTCATGTTCTGCACAGTAACAGCGTAGCACACTCTTCAGGGTCGAGTGCCACCGCTCCAAGACTCCCTGACTCTCGGGATGGTAGGCTGACGACACTACAGAACATATACCATGCAACTGAAGGGTTTGCTTGAACAATTTGGATGTAAAATTGCTCCCCTGGTCTGACTGCACCTCACGTGGAAATCCATAACGGGAACAGAACAATAATAAGTTTTTAACAACTGCCTTTGCCGAGCCGTTTCTCATGGGGTATGCGTCCGGGTATCTCGTAGCCACATCCATGATTGTCAACAGGAATTTATTGCCACTACTAGTAGGTGGGAAAGGGCCAACCAAATCTACTACAACTTTGCTGAACGGAGGCCCGGTGACAGGTATGGGAAACAAGGGTGCCTTCGGGATGGTCTGGTTAGGCTTCCCCGTTGTCTGGCAGGTCGCACACCCAGCCACCCATGCACAGACATCAGCCTTGACCCCAGGCCACCAGAAAAACCTGCCCAATGCCGCCAATGTTTTGGTTACCCCCAAATGACCCGCCACCGGCACATCATGCGCCAGACACAATAAGGACTCTCTATACTTATTTGGAACAACCACCTGGTCTACTACCCTCGCACCGCCCTCCCACTTCGATTTGGGGTCTAGAAATCTGCGGTACAATATCCTGTTGAGCCTAAAGAAATCTCCCGGCTTCGCATCCCCATCTTCCTCCAACTCTATGGCACCATTGCTATAACGAGCTAGGCTAGCGTCTTGCAGCTGCTGCTCACTAATGTCCCTGGGCGGCAATGCATCAAGATGGTTTTGTAATAAGACATTACCCCGGCTAGTAGGCTCTACTGCCTTAGTGGCTCTCGCTACAGCTCTTGCCTCACGCGAAGTCTTACCCAACTCTGCCTTGTTACACACCATATCTGGGCCAGAGTCAACTCCCGTGTTTATTATAGGTCCAAGTACCGAATCACCGAGAAGTGCAGCAGAATCAATGTCCCTTTTCCTGCCCTTAGCAACCTTCTCCTGATCCTTCCTCCACTGTCCCCGAGGTTGAGTGCTAGGCTGTGCAGGAGCCGCAGAGCGAGATCGGGTTACCACACAGGCCATCTCATCCTGTTGGCACCTCCCAACCCATTCCCGATTCTCACCATCCACGTCGGCCGCCCTCTCGGCAACGACTAAGGGTGGAGTCCCGGAAGTGGGCACCGCAAAGTCGTTGCCGAGAAGAAGGTCGACGCCCTCAACTGGCAAACACTCAACGATCCCTACATCCAGCTCCCTGCACACCTCTCCCACTCTCAACTCCAACCTCACAAGTGGGTATGACCTCGTAGCATTTATACCCTGCACCACAACAACTCTGGCCGCATTTATCGGTTTCCCTGTGAAGTTCCTCAACAAAGTTTGCGAAGCCCCCGTATCCCTCAGCAAGTCAACCCTCCGTAGTTCACTCCCCCAGCTCACAAACCCGTGTCCCCGATGGTAACAGAAAGTGTCCCGGACAGGTGTCGAGCCTTCCGTACGCTTCTTTACCGCGTGTGCCTCAGCTGCTGACAACCTACCCCGGGCAGTTGCTGCAGCCTTCAGAGACACACCGATACTGTGAACCAATGACACCGGCTTAGCGGGAGTGTTACTAGGGCACTCACGTGAATAATGGCCTAGCTTCTGACATTTGTAACATTTCACATCCCCAATGGGCTTCTTCCCTTGTGCGGGCGAAGAAGGGGCCTGACCTTTAGTAAACGGGAGAGGCTTGTGTTTGTAGGTGTTATTAGGTGCAATGCATTTAGTGTGGTTATGTGTGTCATAGGATTTGTTATTATCGAAAACTCTGGTGGGTGGGGTATAGCGCCCCTTCTGCCCTGACTCAGCCCTCTGAGCGGCACCGCAACCACGAATCAATGATAATCTGAGGTCTGCCATCTTGGCAGCCTCCTCTACTGTCTTGGGACATTTTTCCTTAATGTTCAGCGTTAGATCGGTTCCAGTACATTTGTAAAA
This sequence comes from Lithodes maja, assembly GCA_037953745.1. Lineage (NCBI taxonomy): Eukaryota > Metazoa > Arthropoda > Malacostraca > Decapoda > Lithodidae > Lithodes > Lithodes maja. The sequence goes on along the minus strand of JBAKBP010010870.1, from coordinate 13,644 downwards.
CTGTTCCAGATAGAAAAGTTGCTTAAATTCCTCAGCCGACTCTGCGTGCTCGGACCGAAACCAGTTATTACATGCATCTGTTAAGTCCCGTGCGTGCTCCATAAAACTGACGTCGCTCTTCTTATTCACGCCACGGAACTTCAATCTATAAGTTTCGGGTTGCAGTTCGTAGGCCCGGAGCACAGCCTCCTTCACCAGTCCATACACTACACTCTCGTCCAGTGACAGTGCATCGTAGGCTTTCAACCCCTTACCCACTAGACGTGATGAAACTAATGCTGCCCATTTAACCTCCGGCCAGTCATACTCACGACACTTCTTTTCGAAACGAGCAAAAAACTCGGTCACTGCTGTCTCATCAAATGCGGGTACTAACTTAATTAAATGCGAAAGTGAGTCTGTAACCCGGTGCCCACCACCGAGATGACGCCCCGTGGTCTCTACTCTAGACTTCTCGACATCCATTTCAGCCTGGTACCTGGTTGCATCCTGATTGGCTTGGATTCTAGCAACCTCTATGCGTTCTATACTAGCCTGTTGTATCTGAGTCTCCTGCAGCTTAAACTTAGCTAGTTCTAGCTGAAATAACATCTCAGGAGACAGGCCTGGGGGGGGAGAGCACAAAATGGGGGATCCACACCGAGACGTGTTTACGGGTAAGCCAGCTTGCCCTTGAGAACCCTCCTGCTGCATCGTGCTAAGAATCGCTGGCTGAGGGCCCAGCTCAGGGGTAGAGTGGAATGGAGGCTTGGAGGGAACCCCCCAAGACCCCACTCCCCCCACCGCCCCATCGCCATCACCCAACAAACATGCCACCAAATTCTTCTTGGGCCAACTGTCAGGACAGTCCCGCCCCAAAACCGTGGCTAAACAGCGAAGACCGTAACAATCAATAGCCTGCAGGCGCTGTTCGGTCAAAGGTGTCTGCAAAAATGCCCGGGCATCCCTCTCTCCACTTATAACACTCCCCTCCCTGAACATCTGTTGTACTTGCTGGTTACTAGGCTGTACCGTGTTATCCTCCCCCGTAAATGATGAGTCATTAGACATAGTGCTGGTTATACAATTGCTGTTCATAAAAAAAAAGAAGTGCTTATTACTAATTGCAGTCTCGACTCACAAAATGTTAAAGATGCTTGAATGACTCTACTCTAGACACCCCCAACGAAACAATCTGCAAGTCCACCAATACAATAATGACACAATAAAAATTCCTCCAATATGCAAGAAAATTCTAGCCAGCTCTACTAGGTAGCATAGAATAGTTCTCCAAAAAACATGTGATAGGATACTACTGAATCTTGTGCAAGGTCGCCATTTTGTTACGGCTGGATCGGCAATACATATTCGGGATTCTTGATCGTAGGACAGAAATGGCTTATGTGACAACGACACGCTCGATTCCAGTCCCAAATACTATATGCTCCAGACAACAAAAGCACCAACGCCCTACAGAGTTATCGTCTATGGTAACGAGGTACCTTAACTCGGCGAAAGTGTACAACAGGGGTAGGCTATGAGGCTAAACTCCCTCAGACATTTATAGGTTACGTTATTACTAAAGAAATGCAATACTCAAGAAACTACGTTAATATTAAGCCTCTAATAATGTAGAATAGAAGCAGGCTAAAGGTATGACAGTGAAATGCTAAATGACAAATGTACACGCCTATTTGAAAGCGCGTGCACTAGAATAACTGTCCCCTACTAACATGCACTAGCATGTAGCATACAAGATGTTCATGATCCAGTAGATACCTAATAATACACATGGAAGGAACATAAACAGTAGTCACTTATTGTAATAATGAATCTATACTTGGAATAACTAAAAGGTTGCAGGCAACAGTACTGCGCCGGTAGCCTACTACCGCATAGGCTACTTCGCTTCTCTCACTCTGTCTCCCCTCTGAGTCCGTATGCGCCCTACGCAACGGAACTCCGGACACAGCAGCAAAACGACAGTGCAGTTAATTGATACATGAAAGTATTAATAGTGTTGTCTTGTGTGTGAGTAATGTGTATTGTAAAGTGTTACATACATAAACTTAAAGAGAGCTGCAATGCATAGTAAAATAAAGATATAACCCACTCATCATCCCCATGTGTTCTAGCTAGCAGGCCAAGTCACAGGAACAACGAGTCCCAGCACCGAAAGCGAGAACCCAGGAAAAGACTGCAGAGAACACAAGGACAGATAAATTACGTTACTCTACTATACCGGCACTACGAGCGAGCTGTAGTCTCTGGTACTACACTCGCTCCTGGCTCGGTAGGCAAATCAAGGCTAAGTCCTCGCCCCTCTACAGACAACTCCTGGGCATGGTCGGGCTCTTACACATGGCACTAGTCTAGTCACAAATTGGATGATGAGCTGGGCATATAACTCGTGAACATGTAGAACGTTCACCAACTATCCTCATCAAGAAGATCGCTGTTCACATTAACCCCTTAAATCTAATACATGTAAATATATGCTTGTCCTAAGAGTAATACGAGAGGTGAGTGCTGAAACTCCTTTAGAACCTCAAGGGAAGGGTATGCATTTAAATAGAGAGAAGAATGAAATGAGAGTAATGTCGTCAGAGAGAAAGAGTGCAACCGTGAGAAATTGGGAGAGAGGGCAAGGGATGTTAGAATCTCAAAGGTTCTAGGCAACCTGGTCATAGAGCACACAGCGAGCCTCCAGGCAATGTGCAGTACGACAACATGGGCAGCCCAGGCAGCATATGCAGGCGGCAATGTACTACCAACCCTGTCGCACCTAGCTATAAGCGCAGGGCTGCCAACCGGTCCATACGTCTGGCAACCACCCCCCCGGCAGCGTGGCGCACCGCTACCCTCTCGCTCTGAAGTCCAACTCACTCTCTCTCTCTGAATTCCCACTGTCTTATCTATCAACTTCTCTATCGATACTACATATTAAATGGAAGGTCTCGACATGGCTTAAAACAAAACCCACCACTGGTTAGCAAATGACGAGACCTTTGCAGAGATACAAAGAACATAGTTATACGTTGTCACACTCAATATAAGCAGCCAGCATGGTACACGGTACACGCACCGTGACGGTACAGGAGTACCAAGGAGTACAATCAGGTTGCGTTGCTACGCACTGGGCGTCACAACAGGTAGGTGGTAGACGAGAATGTTCGTTATTTACAGGTAGGTGGTAGACGAGAATGTTCGTTATTTACAGGTAGGTGGTAGACGAGAATGTTCGTTATGTAAATTTAGTTTGTTTTAGTTGAGTAACTAGAATGTAGTAGCCATACATTATTTTAGTGTCTTTCTCTTATTAACCCTTTAAGTACTATGACGCTTTTTCAATACATGTTTGTTAACATTAGACGATTTTACTCGGCTTTGAAAGGCCCTTTAGCTATTGAATGAGTAATATCTGTCTTATGTAATCTGTAATATAATGTGAAAGAAGCAGTGAAACAAATGAGAGCGGGAAAAGCAGAAGGTTTGGATGGTATTGCTGTGGAGTGTATAAAGAAGGGTGGAGATGTGATAATAGATTGGTTGGTGAGACTTTTCAATGTGTGCTTTGCTGTGTCAATGGTACCAATAGACTGGAAGAGTGCATGTATTGTGCCGTTGTACAAGGGGAAGGGAGATCGGCAGGAGTGTTCAAGTTATAGAGGTATTAGTTTATTGTCAGTGGTTGGAAAGCTATATGGCAGGGTGTTGATAGAGAGGATAATAAAGTGTACGGAAGTTGCAATAGGAGAAGAACAGTGCGGTTTTAGGAGGGGAAGAGGGTGCGTGGATCAGATGTTTGCAGTAAGACAGTTATGCGAGAAGTATTTAAAGAAGCATAAGGAGATATTTTGGGCTTTTATGGACTTGGAAAAAGCGTATGATCGTGTGGACCGTGAAGCAATGTGGAAGGTGTTAAGGATTTATGAAATAGGAGGAAATTTGTTAGAAGCAGTTAAGAGTTTTTATGAAGGGAGCAGAGCATGTGTGAGAGTAGGAAATGGTGAGTTGAGTGAATGGTTTGAGGTAAAGGTAGGTTTGCGACAGGGTTGTGTAATGTCACCATGGCTGTTTAATATGTTTATGGATGGTGTGGTGAGGGAGGTGAAAAGGAGAACTATGGGAAGAGGATTGGCTTTAGTAGGAAAGAATGGTAGAGATTGGGAGTTGAATCAGTTGCTGTTCGCTGATGGCACAGCATTGATGGCGGATTCTGATGAGAAACTGCAGCGGGTAGTCAAAGAGTTTGGTGTGGTTTGTGGAAGGAAGAAACTGAAGGTGAACATCAATAAAAGTAAAGTAATGGTGTGTAATAGGGGAGGGCATAGGGTGAATCTAGATGTGAGGCTGGATGGGGAAATATTGGAACAAGTAGAGTGTTTTAAATATCTAGGAGGAACGATAAGCAGGAGTGGAGGTATGGAAGTGGAGGTAAAACAGAGAGTGTGTGAAGGAAGGAAGGTTTTCGGAGCAATGGGAAGTATGTGGAAGACGAGAAATCTCGGAGTGAAAGTAAAAAGTGCACTGTATCAAGGAATTGTGCCAACAGTGATGTATGGGGCTGAGACATGGGCTCTGAAGAAAAAGGAGAAAAGAGGGCTGGATGTGATGGAGATGAGCTGCCTGAGGAGTATGTGTGGAGTTACTCGTAGAGACAGATTGAGGAATGAAGTGATACGTAGGAGAGTGGGGCAGCAGGAACATTTGTCAGCCAGAGTGGACAGAAGGGTGCTGAGCTGGTATGGTCATGTTGAACGAATGGGAGATGAAAGGCTTACAAAGAGAATATGTGAGTCAGGTACAAGGGGAGATAGAAGGGCAGGAAGACCCCCATTGAGATGGAGAGACTGTGTAAGAAAGGCTTTGGATGATAGAGGAATGACTATAGATCAGGCAGGGGAAGTGGTGGTAGACAGGAGTGAATGGAGAATGCTTGTGAATAGTTGAGTGAACACGTGGTCATTTGGAGTAAGGGGTCGGGCGCAAGTTGGACTAGATAATAGTCCATCAGGTGCCTGGCCCGGGGAGACGATTAATATGAAGGGTGCGCTTGGAAGTGTGGTGGGAGTGCTTGTGGCTTTGGCTCCGCTGCATGTCTGCCTGCCGAGATCGGAACCTCTCCGGGTGGTCGGGGGCCGGGGGAGTGCTGGAGCGACCTTGGTGACCCTGGTCTCTGGGTCTTCTCCTGGGTGACCTGGATGTGTGTGAGTTTGTGCTTTTTATCTGTGTTTATTTGTTGTTTTATGTTGTTTTTGTGTTTTCCCTGTTCTTGCTCTGTCTTGAGTCGGCTACCCCCAAACTGGGGATTGGGCCTGAGCATATAGATAGATAGATAGATAGATGTAATCTTTGGATTCCCACAAATCCTATCTAAGCTTAATACAAGAGTCTAACAATAGCCCTAATTAAATAACATAATGCATCGTGGTATACTGAAACCGTTACTTTGTAAAATAATTCATCAATTTAATGTTTATATTATTTCATATTGTAAAATTTGGTTGATATCCTTTGCTTCAACTGAGACACTGAAACTAGGTAATTCTTTTTCAGTTAAATACGTTTCGATACTAAAACATTTATCTACTTATTTCTCTGTTTATTTAGTCATTTTACTCGTATTATTTCCTGTGCTACTGTAATAAAGGCAAGAGTTTGTGTTCCTTTTTCTTGAAGGTGAGTTACGGAGGTTGATGGATGGTGTGTGTGTGTGTGTGTGAGTGAGAGAGGAGAGAGAGAGAGAGTACAAAGGAGTACAAAGGAAATCAAGCAACAACAGATCTAGTGACCCTTCTAGGCTGCTTGTCCTCCAAAACACTGAGGATCAAGTGTCCAAGCAGTGGTTTAGATTGGGTAAGGGAACATTGGAAAGGGAACTACTGCCCTGGAACTAATGTCCGTGGCAGGATTAGGAAGTTAGTAGGGGACAGATGGGTTAGTAACCGAGGGGGGGATAAAATAAAGTTATTCATTTACAAACGCAGTCAGTCGTGGGTTTGATGCAAGATACTTGTCTAAGCAGAGTTTAAATGAATCAACGGTGCTGCAGTCTATAACGTCTCGGGGAATCCCATTCCACAAGTTGACAACTCGATTGAAGAAGAAATTCTTAGATTCGTGTGAGTTAAAAGATTTACCAATAATTTTGCAACCGTTTCCCCGCGTGTAATTAGATTGGTCGATAGTGAAGTACTTACTACAGTTCATATTGTCGATGCCTTTGATGGTTTTGAACACTTGAATTAAGTCACCTCTTAATCTGCGCTGGGTTAAAGGAAATAGATTTAATTCTCTAAGACGCTCTTCGTATGGTTTGTTCTTTAGGCTAGGTATCATTTTGGTAACTCTACGTTGAACTCGTTCTAGCTTGTTTATATCTTTTTGGTAATAAGGGCACCAGGATTGAACGCACTATTCCAGAAGAGGGCGGACTAAGGAATTGTAAAGGATAACTTCTTTGGATTTATGTTCAAATGACCTGCCTATAAAGCCAATTATTTTGTTTGCCTTCTTAACAACTTCTGAACATTGTTGACTCGATTTTAGGTTACTCGATATTGTTACTCCCAGATCGGTTTCTCTGTTTACATTCTTAAGCTGAGTGCCATTCATCGAATAGTTTGCTTTCTCATTAAGGTATCCGATATGTAGTAATTTACATTTATCCGCATTGAAACTCATTTGCCAAATTTGGGCCCAACATGACAATTTATCTAGATTGTCTTGCATATCGTCAACTTGTTCTTTTGAGAGTACGCTATTTGCAATTTTTGTATCATCAGCAAATTTTGAGATTGTACAGGTGAGACCCTCATCTATGTCGTTGATGTAAATTAGAAAGAGAATTGGTCCTAGTACCGATCCCTGGGGTATCCCGCTACTTACATTGGTCCATTTAGATGCCTTACCGTTTATGACTACTCTTTGCTTTCTGTCGCTGAGCCAATTTTCTATCCATTTCAACACACCGTCTTGTATTCCATGCACTTTTAGTTTTAGCAGTAAACGTTTGTGGGGAACTTTGTCAAAGGCCTTTTGAAAATCAAGGTATATAATATCTACAGCTTTACTCTCATCGTAGAGGTTGAGGATATCGTGGAAGAAGTCTAAGAGGTTTGTTAAACAGGAAAGTTTTTTACGAAAGCCGTGTTGAGTATCTTTAAGTAAGTTATTTGCCTCTAAGTGATTTACGAGTCTGTCTCTTATGACCGTTTCTAGCATTTTACATACAATTGAGGTTAAGCTAATTGGACGATAGTTACGGGGTAGGGATTTGCTGCCTTTTTTTAATATCGGTGTTACGTTGGCTAGCTTCCACTGATCAGGCATAGTCCCAGACTGCAAGGATTCATTGAATAGCAATGTCAGTGGTTTGGAGAGCTCATCCTTAGCTTCCTTTAGAACTCTAGGCGAGATTGTATCAGGTCCAGGCGTTTTATTTACCTTGAGTTTATCTAAACAATTCAATACTTCTTTCTCTGTAACGGTGATATTGCTTAGAACATCTGAATTATCAATCTGAATCGGCGATGGTGTAGGGATATCACTGAGGTCTTCGGTTGTAAAAACTGATGCAAAGAAGGTATTGAGGGCATTACTCATTTGTACTTCGTCTTTGGTGTATTCTCCATTTTCATCGACTAACGGTCCAACAGTTGAAGTAACTACTTTTTTCTTTCTGATATAACTATAGAATTCTTTCGGGTTTGTTTTACTTTGATTCGCAACATGTAACTCCAGGGTCTTTTTACTTTGCTTAATTAACTTTTTGGCTTTGTGTCATAGCTCTACTAATTTCACCCGTTCTTCGTCATTTTGTGAGGATTTTAATCTATCATTAGCAAAATTTTTAGCAAGCAGACAGTTTTAAATATCTTTATTCCACCATTTGGGCTTATCATTATGTCCTGGACGCCGTATTTTCGATGGTATGCAGTCTTGCACTGCCTTAAGGTAAGTGGTTTTGAAACAATCCCAAGATTTATGTCGTTATTGTTAGTCAGAAAGCTCTTTAAGCTTTGATTTAAGTTTATGAAAATTTGCTTTCTTGAAATTAGGGACTTTCTCAATGCTGCTATTTGATTTGTTACTAGTAAACTTTAAAGTGAAAGTTATCATACGATGGTCGCTGTTACTGAATTCATCACCAACATTCAAATTCTCTATTAATTCTTCTTTTGTTGCGAGTACAAGGTCAAGCACATTATTACCACGGGTCGGAGATTGTACAAATTGAAAAAGTGAACTCTCTTGCAAGTTAGCATAGAGGTTGTGTCCAGAGTGTGAAGTAAGAATATCGCCCCATTTAGTCACGGGTAAGTTGAAATCGCCAAGAATTACGGTATCTTGTATGTTAGTTATTTCTGCAATTTGTTCATAAATTTCACTGTCAGTTTGCACTGATTGAGCTGGGGGTCTGTATAATAAAGCTAGTGTTATTTTAGTTCCTCGTTTATTATTTAATAGTACGTAAGATATGTCTATATTCGCAATTTGAGGTTTTGACATTAAGACGGGATTAAGACTTTCCTTTATAAAAAACAGAACACCTCCTCCATTTCTATTGATCCGACTTTTCTCAAACATTGTATAACCAGGAAGCGTATATTCGGCTAAAAAGTCTCTGTCTTCCGTATTTAACCAAGATTCTGTAATGCCGATTATATCATAATGTTCTGTAAACACGATATCCTCTAGATCTGAAATTTTATTGCATATGCTACGAGCATTTACATAAAACACCTTAAGAGTATTAGAGTTGGATGTTACTGATTGTGCATTGTCTGAATTTTCAGTTCGTATTTGACTTACACTACCCTGTCTGGATACACCCGGTTGACCCCGTTTTTTGACCGGAAATCCTTGACTGCATTGTTCAGCAGACGACCAAGACGTGCAGCTCCTACTTTATTGACATGTACACCATCTCCTGAAAACAAAGATTTATCATAGTAAAAATGATCCCACGTGTCGACAAAGCCGATGTCCTCCTCCCTGCAGAGTTTGGCTAGTCGGCGATTTGTACTGGTAGCTATGTTGTAGAATCGGTTTTCTACATCAATCCGTGGAACAAGTCCTGAAATTAAGATTCTATTAGATTTTTCCTTGAAGGACCTGATCAGCTGCCGGTACTTGCAAAGTAGTTCCTCTGACCGCGTCCGTTGGACATCGTTGGATCCAACGTGGATGACGTACGTAGTGCTTGCGGGGGCGAGCCTGGAAACCTCTTCCACAGCCGCAACAATGTCGTCCACGCCGCCACCTGGGATACAGAATCGCTTTCTGGTCCTGGGTCCTGGGTCCTGAGAGAGAGAGAGAGAGAGAGAGAGAGAGAGAGAGAGAGAGAGAGAGAGAGAGAGAGAGAGAGAGGGGGGTATGTGTGGGTGTGACTGTATGTGTGTGTGTGTGTGTATGACCGCGTATGTGTGACTATGTGTGTGTGTTTATTTGTGTGTGACTGTGTATCACTATGTGTGTGTGTGACTGGGTGTGTATATACTGTATCTATGACAGCATGTGTGTGTGTGTGTTTGTGACTATGTGCGTCTGAAATATGCTTGTGCATTTGAGAGAAAGAGATAGTGACCGTGGTATTGTTATATTTATTTGGAGATCATATTGATAGTGTGTGTGCGTGTGTGTGTGTGTGTGTGTGTGTGTGTGTGTGTGTGTGTGTGTGTGTGTGTGTGTGTGTGTGTGAGAGTGTGTGTGTGAGAGAGAGAATACCTGGCAGCGGTAGAGAGGGAGGACAGGTGCGAAGACACAGGTAGGCCAATTCTAAAAGTTTATGAGTGGTTGAGAAGTGACAAAGTTAAGCATAATGAGAAAGTGAGTGTGAGTGGAAGATAGTGAAAGTGAGTGAGTGTGTTAGTGAAGAGCTAGTGAGGGTGTGTGAGTGGAAGATAGTGGAAGTGAGTGAGTGAGTGTGTTAGTGAGTGAAGAGCTAGTGAGGGTGTGCGAGTGGAGGTGAGTGAGTGTGTTAGTGAGTGAAGAGCTAGTGAGGGTGTGTGAGTGGAAGTGAGTGAGTGTGTTTTAGTGAGTCAAGAGCTAGTGAGGGTGTGTGAGTGGAAGTGAGTGAGTGTGTTAGTGAGTGAAGAGCTAGTGAGGGTGTGTGAGTGGAAGTGAGTGAGTGTGTTTTAGTGAGTGAAGAGCTAGTGAGTGGGTGCAGTGTGTGATATTGAAAGTGAGTGTGTTTTAGTGAGTGAAGAGCTAGTGAGTGGGTGTGAGTGTGTGATATTGAAAGTGAGTGTGTTTTAGTGAGTGAAGAGCTAGTGAGTGGGTGTGAGTGTGTGATATTGAAAGTGAGTGTGTTTTAGTGAGTGAAGACCTAGTGAGTGCGTGTGAGTGTGTGATATTGAAAGTGAGTGTGTTTTAGTGTGGGTGTGAGTGTGTGATATTGAAAGTGAGTGTGTTTTAGTGAGTGAAGAGCTAGTGAGTGGGTGTGAGTGTGTGATATTGAAAGTGAGTGTGTTTTAGTGAGTGAAGACCTAGTGAGTGGGTGTGAGTGTGTGATATTGAAAGTGAGTGTGTTTTAGTGTGGGTGTGAGTGGGTGATATTGAAAGTGAGTGTGTTTTAGTGAGTGAAGAGCTAGTGAGTGGGTGTGAGTGTGTGATATTGAAATTGAGTGTGTTTTAGTGAGTGAAGACCTAGTGAGTGGGTGTGAGTGTGTGATATTGAAAGTGAGTGTGTTTTAGTGTGGGTGTGAGTGGGTGATATTGAAAGTGAGTGTGTTTTAGTGAGTGAAGAGCTAGTGAGTGGGTGTGAGTGTGTGATATTGAAAGTGAGTGTGTTTTAGTGAGTGAAGAGCTAGTGAGTGGGTGTGAGTGTGTGATATTGAAAGTGAGTGTGTTTTAGTGAGTGAAGAGCTAGTGAGTGGGTGTGAGTGTGTGATAGTGAAAGTGAGTGAGTGTGTTTGTGAGTGAAGAGCTAGTGAGTGTGATATTGAAAGTGAGTGAGTGTGTTAGTGAGTGAAGAGCTAGTGAATGTGTGTGTGAGTGGAAGATAGTGAAAGTGTTGCAGTGTGTAAATGAAGTTAAATTATTCAAGTGGAAACAGGAAATATCTAGAATTTCTTGATCGAGAACTCATACATACGTAAGGGAATAAAGGAATGAGGGGGGGATGGATGGGAGGAAAGGAGAGAGAGGATGGGAAGGATGGGAGAGAGAGGCTGGGAAGGATGGGAGAGAGAGGCTGGGAAGGATGGGAGAGAGAGGATGGGAAGGATGGGAGAGAGAGGCTGGGAAGGATGGGAGAGAGAGGCTGGGAAGGATGGGAGAGAGAGGCTGGGAAGGATGGGAGAGAGAGGCTGGGAAGGATGGGAGAGAGAGGCTGGGAAGGATGGGAGAGAGAGGATGGGAAGGATGGGAGAGAGAGGCTGGGAAGGATGGGAGAGAGAGGATGGGAAGGATGGGAGAGAGAGGATGGGAAGGATGGGAGAGAGAGGCTGGGAAGGATGGGAGAGAGAGGCTGGGAAGGATGGGAGAGAGAGGATGGGAAGGATGGGAGAGAGAGGATGGGAAGGATGGGAGAGCAAGGAAGGAAGGGAGAGAGAGGAAAGAAAGGAAGGGAGAGAGAGGATGGGAAGGATGGGAGAGCAAGGAAGGAAGGGAGAGAGAGGAAAGGAAGGAAGGGAGAGAGAGGATGGGAAGGATGGGAGAGCAAGGAAGGAAGGGAGAGAGAGGAAAGGAAGCAAGGGAGAGAGAGGATGGGAGGGAGAATAGGAGTGGAGGGAATGAAGGAGAAAGAAGACTGAGGGAGAGGGAGTGAGGGAGGAAGTTGGAAGAGGGAATGAGAGAGGGAAGGACAGGTGATAAGATAAACGAGGAAGGAGAGATAGATACAAAGATAAAGAGAACGATAGATGACTAACTATATATACCGTGCATAGAAAAATAGATAGGTATATATATATATATATATATATATATATATATATATACCGGTATATATAATTATATATGTGTGTGTGTGGTCATCGATACTACTTGGGCATACAGATATTGATATTTCCAAATTTAGATCCAATGACAAATATTAAAAATAGAATTAAAAAATGCAATAATTGTCGAGGATGAAAAATATGTAATAGACCCATTAACAAGATAACAAAGGGTTAATGTCGATAAAACTAATACAACTATTCCTTTGAATTATATATCACGTTGCAGTGCTGGAAAAATACCACATTGATTCAATACATGTCGTTGACGTGCAATATTGACACATTCATTAACTATTTATCTCTCTCTCTCTCTCTCTCTCTCTCTCTCTCTCTCTCTCTCTCTCTCTCTCTCTCTCTTTCTCTCTCACTCTCTCTTTTGTTCTCTTTCTCACACAAACACTTACTCTCACTCTCTTACAAGCAGCCTAGAAGGGTCACTAGACCTGTTGTTGCTTGATTTCCTTTGTACTCCTATGTACTCTTCCTTTCTCTCTCTCTCTCTCTCTCTCTCTCTCTCTCTCTCTCTCTCTCTCTCTCACCTCCTTCACACCCGGTTATCTCTGTCTTTCATCTCTCTCTCTCTCTCTCTCTCTCTCTCTCTCTCTCACCTCCTTCACACCCTGTTATCTGTCTTTCATCTCTCTCTCTCTCTCTCTCTCTCTCTCTCTCTCTCTCTCTCACTCTCTCTCACCTGGAGCCCGACGCGCCAACCCGCCAACAGCACTTCGCTCTCGCTGCTCGAAATCTGACCATAACTTGAGTACTCCATTACTCATCCCCTTATTTGTTTGCATGAGCTGTAGCTAAGCTCTAGCTTAACTGCCCTGTAGTTGCTTTGCATGTAATTTTGCTGTGTTTTTGACTGATAAACGTTTGTTTATCGAGACTGCTTTTGTTTACATTTGTACCGGTTAGTGACGACCGACGCTCTAAAGTAAACAAACTATTTGCTTGTTTCATATTATAAAGTTCTAGCACTTATTGTAGATATTTTAGCCCTCACTGTAGTTAAGTGCTTAGCAAACCACCCAGTAGTTATCTTGCATGACATTGTACTGTAGTTTTGACTGATAAACGTTTGTTTTTCAAAATTCTATTTGTCAGGTTAGTAGAGACGCCGCCGATACCAGCGCCACCTGTGTACGCATAAACAAACCCTCTTCTTGTATTTTATATATCAAAGTCTAGCCAATACTGTACTTGGTTGAACTTTTTTATCTTGGTTATCTATATAAATCGCACACTAACATTTGTCAAGATAGTTTTAATATTGGGTTAGAATAATTTAGTTACTGTAATACTTTTTGATAGCCTATTTATTAATCGCATTTCAGATACTTGTCACCATAATAGGCCTCTCACACTCTTGCCAGGGATATTACTAACTCCATTATTATTATTATTGTGTCGACCACTGTATAAACTAATATACAGGCTTTATATCATACTGCTAACATAATTTTATTTTTATTTTCAGGCATAAAATTGTGTTCTATTGCTAACATATTCTTTTTGTGATCAACATATTCTTTTTGTGATTTACAGGCATTAATTGTACCATATTGCTAACCAATATTTTTTGTTACTGTACTGTATACTGCTTTCCAGTGTTCTCACTAGGCTAAATTAACCCTCTCCCCTTTTTTTTCTCCCAGTAAATTTTGTAACAAATTACTAGTCCATTTACAATTTTCAGGCTTTAACTGTGTCATAC